>CALNHX010003478.1:0-149002 GCA_940337035.1 Agriotes lineatus | reverse complement strand
ACCGGGATTTCAAACTGTTTGACATTCAATTGATGACAAGAGAAATGTCACTTTATGTTTATTTTTTTCTAAAGTGCATTAATTTGTTAAAATGAGTGAAAATTCGTAGAAAAAATAGTATATGTAACTCGTGGCTGATAAAATTTCAACGTCTCGAGTTACTTAAAACCACTCTCAACGTTGAAATTTTGTTTCAACCACTTGTCCCATAATATACTATTACACTCTTGATACATAACTATTATTCTATTTCCTCAAATAATCAAGGTATTCACTTGGCACATCTTAGCTGTTATCTGTATACAATGCCCTAACTATACCTCATTTTTTAATAGTGCGGACAAAGTTATGCAACCTATTATTCAATTGTACTAGTCAACGTGATATTTTTTAAAATTTGATTCTATGGAGGATTCTAATGTAAGTTCAGTTTGATAGTGTCAACGTGTACCTCATAAATTTATAAAATATGGAATATCTTCAATTGAATATAAGTGTTGAATTAGTCATAAAATACAGAGCGGCTAGGAAAACCCCGCCACTTTTCTTGCAGCGGTCAATAGATGGCGCTTTAGTAAAGAAAAATTAAATTAAAATACTGGCAACAACGCAGAATCCAAGTGGACTACTGAAATTAGTTCATGTGTAGCAACAATTGTAATTATGCTACTACGAGCTACGCCAACGATGTTGCACTATTTGTACCGCCGTTCTGGTAGAATGACCCATTTGCGCTTGATAAAACTATTTCACAATAGTTGTTGGAGATTTGTATTCCTATCTGATTCGCTGTCAGTTTGACAGCAGAATTTAATTTTGAAAATGACAGTGGAAAGCAGCGCAGTTAATTTTAATTTAAATACCTAAACATCGTAAAAAGCAGTGACAGCTGGTGATAATAGTTGGAAAAGTGGACGGGGTTTTCCTAGCCACTCTGTATAACATCGTTTTGTTTTATTACTTTATACACAACATTAAACAAATGTATTACATTAATCGAACTCTCATATAAAATAACCTAATATCATGACACATATTTTGTTCATTGCCTTCGTGGATTGCATTCTCTAAAAATAACGTTTTTAAATCTAATGTCTATCCGGCGAGAGTTTGCAGCGGTAGCCGGTATAGGAAACCAAATGCTCGCTGGTTATTGGTTTAGACTGCGGGCAGATTTACACCAGGGAAGCTTCTAACTGCACATTCCAGTTAATTTTGCAGCAAAAAGGGAAACTATTTAATGTCATAAAATAAGCTGTCACTGTCAATTATGCGCTAAGTTCGTGAATATGTCGCATAGTGGCAACACAGGCATTTTACACGCACAGGATGCCAGAATAAATGATAAATATTTGTGATGATGATTTAAGTGATTCAAGTGATTCTGACTTTAATTATAGTGTTGTAGAATAAAATTAGAAAAGTAATAAATATAAATTATTTCTTCTATGCCAATGCCTATGTTTTAACTGACACTGACAACTTACTTTTATGACATTAATAGGCAATCCTGATAACTACTCTGGTGGCAACCCACACTACACACCTATATAAATCGATCTTACTAAATCCTGCCCACTACTGTAAACTCTCGCCGGACAGACATTGAGTTTCATGGAAATAGTGTTTTGAGTTGCATAATTTTGTCTGCGGCATTAAAAAATTGAGTAGGAGTGTAAAGTGTCATTTATTTAAGTATAAAAGCCTATTTTAAAAACTGGTTCAGGATCATTATTGAATTTTGTACCAAAAAAATATTTAAATTTGCAATTATTAATTCTGTACAATTGCTTCATGCTGCTTTCTTGTAGTTTCATCATCGAGATCCCGGTTTAGTTGGACTACTTGCTTCAGATAACATTCCTGAGAATAAGACTATCTATTTTGGCATTATACCTGATGGCATTCACACACACCCATCAGCTCTGAGAATTAGCGTACAGAACACATCCTCAAGGTAAATTCTAATTATTCAGAATAGGGGGGTAAGTATTGTTGCTCTCAATAATACAAAGTTCAATTACGATTAATTTCTTTTACCAATGAGAAGTAGCTACGATATTTTTATATTAATCTGTAATTGCAGTGCTTTTAAAGTGAAATAAAATTTATTAAAACTATGCACAGTCGTGCTCACATAAATCTAGTACAAACATTTTTGTTTGGTCAAGGAGATTAAGGGCTGTAATTGACGCAAATGGTGAAGCAATAAAATATTAGGTGCCTTTATTTCTTTTATTTTGTACTTAATAAAAAGTCAGTTGTACAACAAACAATTTTAGATAGTTGCGCAAATAGATCTAAATTGCTTGTACTAGATTTATGTGAGCATAACTGTACATAAGCAAGGCGCTCTATATAGACCGCCTTGACGTAAGGCAATATTCATAAATTTTATTTGTATTGATTGAAGTTTCAGCAGCTCAGGAGTACAGCAATGTTGTTCAATTTCTGACTTTCATTTTTATTCCCGTGTACCCTTCATATATTTGCAAGTGATATAACTAGTAAGAACTGAAAATTGTAATTAGATTAAATCAACAAGAATGTGGACCCAAGAAATTAGAATTCAACATAGGTATTTTAAGTTTTAACGTAGCAAGTGGTAGTGGAGGAATGAATTTTACTTATTTATAATTTTGCAGGTTTGATTTTGGTTACTGATGCTATTTCCGCAATGGGGTTGGAAGAAGGCAAGCACAACATAGGCCAACTGTCGATAGAAATTCGGGAAGGGAAAGCTTTTATAGCAGGAACAAATACTTTATGTGGCAGCATCGCAACTATGAACAAATGTGTTCAGCTTTTCCAACAAGCAGCAGGTAAATTTTATTCAATTAGGTTTAAGAACTTTGTAAATGTAAACAACAAACAGGATGTTTTATATTTAAAAGATTGAGATGAGTAGAATTTTAAATAAAATTTGGTATGCAGGATGGATTATTACCTCAAACTGATATCACCATAAATACAACATGCATAAAATTTATTTTATTCATAAAAGTGATACTCTTAAAAAAATTGTAAGAATGCAACAAAAGCTAAAAGTAGATTTTGGCATTTGGTAAAGGGGTTTACACAGAACTTCCCTCGCTCAAATTACATCAATTGGAAAAAAAAATTTAGTTTGCCGGGATTCGAACTCCGCGCTCCCAAGCGAATAATGCGAGCCCAGTTTCTAGTCCGCCGCTTGCAGCCGCATGAACAACTGAGCTGACCGTGTTCGAATTGTACGAGTTTCTACCGCATTATAAAGACACCATACTATTCTGTTCCATTTGCGATATTTACACTGTATCTGTTAGGTTCAGTCTTGCCAGAGTGCTGGCAGGGTAACGCTTAAGGAAGTGAAAGAAGACCAGTTACCATCAATTCAAGGGAATAATATTTCCACACACTGATAAATAGCACAGTACAGGTTCACAAAGCGTATGCGGTAAGAATAACATTACGAACAAAGAACAGAAGAGCAATTAAAGCTTAAATAACTAATTATACTACAAGATAGATCAACTCCTGATATAAGCTATCTAACAAATAATAAAAGAGCTGCCAAGGTAACCACTCCTCAAACAAAAGCAAAGAACATACAAAATGGAAAAAATCCTGGAAGAAATAAACAAGAAACTGGAAAAAATAGAAAAAGGGAAATAACGAATGGAAATAAAATTAGTGACAATACACTTCGAATTAAACAGAATTAAGGATAAAAACAACCATAACGAAAGACAATCACCAGTTAAAGATCAAAGTAGAACAGCAGGAGAAGAAAATGGAGATGATGGAAAAAGAGATAAGAAAAAAGAGCATTATCATACGTGGAGTTGAAGAAGTAACAAAGGAAAGTGAGTTACAACTAAAAGAAAGAATGAGGGTGATTCTAAGAGAGATGGGTGTGTCGATAAATATGGAAGATGAAGTAATAGAAATCAGGAGAATTGGAAAACAGCATGAGGTAGTCAAATTCCGCCCAATATTACGGGAGGTAAAAAACTAGAGATCCTAAAATCAGCCAAGAAACTAAAAGGAACGAGAATATTCGTAGAAGAAGACTATTCTAACAATATGCAAGAAAAACTAAGGTTACTAAGAAACTATATGACAGAAATTAGGAGAAATGATAAGCTAAAAACAATAGAGGTAATGAAACAGAGGCGAGAAACTATAGGACAGAGACAGGTTGTTGCAACAGAAGTACAAGCACTAGAAAATATAGAAGGCACACAAATGAATATAGATGAGGATAAAAAAAAAGGGTGGAACAATTTGCGAAAGATCGTCAAGACAAAATGAAGATGACATACTGAAGAGGGAATTAAGGCAGATTACCCAAACGAAAATTAAAAAGTCAAAAACGAATGGCATACAATAGAGGACGAAAAACGGCAACGACAAAAGCAAGCAAGAAGGACAATGAGAACAAGACAAATACACCCACAAATAGAAATAGAATAAATAACGTAAGTATAAAATATAATACTAAATTAATAAAAAAACAAAAAAAGACAAAAAGAGGAAGAAGAAAAGTAGAGAGAATACAGAAGGAATAATTGATACGGGGAACAAAATCTTCATAGGATGTTGGGATGTAAAGACAATGGCAGAAATAACCAAAACGTATCAGGTACTAAATGAAATGAACAAGTACAATATCAGTATTTTCGGAATAAGTGAATCAAAATGGAACAGGACAAAGTCGATTGCAAAGGGATACCACCATAATTTACTGTGGATACGAAAATGCGCAAGCAAATAAGGAACGAGGCGTAGCTATAATGCTTAACAAGCTATTAACGAAGGCCTTGATAGAATGGGAGGGAATATCAGAGAGAGTCATATGGGCAAGATTCAAGGTAAAATTCAGGCACATTATTGTCATTAATCTATATGCTTCAACAAATCAACAAGAGGATGAGACTAAAAAAGTGGACGTGACTACCTCCCTGGACTTTCCCATACTGGAAACTGTTCATATCGTCTTTATTCAACAGTCTTTACAACATATCAAAATTTCAACTCGATGACTCACGTCTTCACCGTGATAAGCGTTTACACTTTCACGTAAATTGCGGGTAAATATAAAAGAATGTGTAGTTCAAAACGTGACCACCGAGCTTCTGTAGATGGCGCCAAGTGGACAAGCCGCCACTGTGCTAGTTTATGTATTATTTTCCTCAAAACGGCTGTAGCACCGAGGTGAAATTTTTTAAGTACCTGGAAATTATATTTTCTAGGGCATACAAAATCGATTTTTTTATTTTCGCGGAAAAAGATTCTTTGACGCAAAAATATAACAACCGTTAGAATAAAAAAATTATTTTTCAAAAATAGAGGGGGGAGGGGGCCGGTGCGCTTACATATATCCACGAGTGTAATATTTTTTTGCATATTCATATGCTCCATTATGCACTGAGCAGTTTTTGAGAAATGATTTTTAGAAAATTTCCAAAATTTTGAAAATTTGTAATTTAGGCCCCTTAATATTTTTCAAAACACTTTTTATATCTCAAACTCAAAATTTTCAAAAAACATAGCGCCCTTCATTTTAAACCTAGCGAGTTCGACAAAAAACTAACAGATTTGTCTTATGACCCTCTATCGTTATCCGCGATAAAATTTTCAAAATTTTAATCACGAAAACAGTGATACCAAAAAAACATGCGTAACTTCCGCTTCCGGTTTCGGATTTTTTTGAAAAGCTTATTTTGTCGATGAATTTTCGATACACCCCCGCATTCCAAAGCGCATCAAAATCGGAGCAATACTTTCGGCTGTAGGAGCGTCACCCACCCACACACCCACACACAGACAGACATTTTTTAAAAACCACTTTTTTGGGTTCCTAGAGGCCCAAAACGGATATTTCTGTGAAAATCTCGATTTCCAAAATTTTCATGATTCCAAGACTTCCCTATACCTATGGGTATGGGAAAGTAAAAAGGGTATGGCAAAACGACTATGCTAAAGAAAATAAAGAAGTTTAAAAAGGCAAGATAAAAGGAACTTTAGAAACCAAATGTTTGATATGGCAGAGGAAGCAGCAAGAATACACGACTCGAGAACTTTATACAAGATAACAAAAAAATTTACGGGATCAAACGAAACACTATCAACTAAATTAAAAGGAAAAAATGGTGAAATATTCTCTACTCAGGAAGAAATCAAGACCAGATGGGTGGAATACTTCTCTGAATGTATAAACAGAATGCAAGACCATATGAAGAAATAGAAGAATTAGCAGAACTCGAAGCAATATTAAACATTCCAGGAGAATAAATCTTCAGAAATGAAATAAGACATGTACTGCAGTGCTTAAAAGATTATAAAGCAGAGAGGATAGATGGTATCCAAGCAGAATTGCTAAAAGCCCACGCAGACTACTCAATAGAGACTGCTTAGTACAAATAGCAAAATAATGACAAGGATAATATTAGAAAGAATAAAAGAACCTATTAACAAAAAACTAAAAGAGAATTTAGGATTTAGACCCAACAGAGCCTGTGTCGACCACATAAGTACCTTAAGAATAATTCTAGAACAAACAGCGGAAATGGACGAAGAAATCCTTGTTAATTTCATAGACTTCCAAACAGCCTTCAACTCAATAGAGAGAGAACAAATGTGGAAGATATTAAAGCAGTATGGTATATCAAATAAATACATAGAAATAATAAAACTATTTTACAGTAACTCCACAGCATACGTATAGCATGAAGGACAACTCACCCAAAAAATTGAAATGCAGAAAGGGGTGAGACAGGGCTGTATTCTCTTTCCTGTGTTATTTATAATAGTGATGGATTGGATAATGAGAAAGACGGAGGACAAGAAAACAGGAATTGGTTGGAGGGTGTTCGAGAAATTGGAGGACTTGGAATGTGCCGATGATATTTGTTTGATGACAACCAACCAAAAACATATGCAAGAGAAAACAACTAGGTTAAATAATAATGCAAGAAAAGTAGGCTTAGAAATAAACCTGAACAAAACCAAACTACTAGCCAAAAACAAAGAAAATTGAGTCGAAATAGAGGGAAGAAATATAGAGGAAGTTGAAAAATTCTGCTATCTAGGAAGCATGGTGAATGTGAAAGACAGCACAGAGAGAGATATAGACGACGTATAGGACTGGCACAATGCATTCAGAGCATTACATAAAATCTGGATGTCAAGACATTTCCAGAAGAACTAAGTTACGGCTTTTTTGCAGTAATATAAAAAGTACACTCTTATATGGGGCAGAGATGTGGAAGGACAACAAGAAACAATATAATAAATTGCAGACATTTATAAATAGATGACTTGGAATTATTTGTGGAATTTTTGGCCTGAAACAATCAGCAACGAAGACCTATGGAAGATGACGGAAGAAGAAAGAATAGAAGAGACAATCAAGAGATGCAAATGGAAGTGGATAGGCCCTACTCTCTGGAAATTAACGGAAAACATAACCAAACAAGCTTTAGACTATAACTAAACAGGGAAAAGAAAAAGGGGAAGACCAAATAATACATGGAAGAGAACAATCACAGAAGAATTAAAACAAGTCGGACTGACTTGGGATGAAGTGAAAAGAATCGCAAAAAATAAAGAAAGATGGAAGACGCTAATCAATAAAATTGTGAAATGCAGACGGACTCAAGACAGTGTGTGACCTGACACAGACCTGTCTACATGCTAATGATACAGATGGAATAGGTCGATTATTAAATTTAACCGAGAATAAATCATGAACTGTGCGCAAACTGACGCCACTGTAAAATGTTTTGATAATAGATACCCTCTCTTCATTAGAATATTCAACATTATTATTCATAGTATCTAGTTGAATACGTGAATTGATAACTGATAGAAAATAACATTCATGTTGGCAGTATCAAATTAAGCGCATTTTTTTTCTCTTTCGATTGATACCACTATCAATTCAAGCGGCAAGCAGGGATCTGAATATGTACGATTTTCCATGCTATATCCCTATGTTCACACCTTAAGTGAAACACTCAGTATATGATATATTATGATGATCTGTTAGATCTCATTTCCACCAATAATAAAGCCTGAGCTATATGCAAATTATTACTTTCATCTATTTCTCAGTAAAGCCAAAAATAAACAAAATTTTATTTTTTTAAGGTGCTCGCCCTGGATATATTATTTTCAGTTTCATGCCAGGTAGACGTATAATCTGTATGCAAAATATCGTCTTCCTCCAACAAATAGTTTTTGAGTTATATTGCCAACAGCGGACAGACAGACGGAATTGAGAAAACATGTTTTTCGTCATTTAGGTACCCTGAAGATCTGAAGAAATCTTGAAAAGTGATTTTTTCGCGATTACAATACTTTTTTCGTTTTTTAGACGAGGGAAGTAATAAAAGTTTGTAAGAGATATAAAATTTCCACTCTCTACACACACCCTGTGCAACTTGTTACAGGTGAAAACAGATTCCGGAAACCATAATAAAGCAAAAGTGCTCAGTCAGCTCAGTGGAGTAGGGGAAGGGTTTGGCTGGTAGAAATGCTCGCTTGTGGTGGTCAAAACAAATTGTACCTTAAAGATTATGACAAATTCGGGTAATTTCTAGGCGCCAACTGTTGTGTCTGATGGGAGATGACGTAGGGCTCTTTTCAACAAGGTTTCCGTAGTTACAATAATTTGCTTAGCTCCCAGAAATGACTCACCTTGTTTGTACCTGAAAAGGCTTATCTTATTTCAAAATATAATACATTGTTGCTCTTGTTAATGATATACTGTTTCCACCAGACTTTTATCACCCACCCCTTCTGATTAAATTAACATTAGCCTAGCATTGCAACAGCGTTCCAATGGTTATTATCGTCACTTTAAGTCAGTCAATTATATTCTCATTGAGCAACTACTGGATCAGGTCTGTTGAGACAAACTCTTCACGAATAAAACTTTCAATCAAATGGTCAGTATTTTATACGCTATTCTTTATCTTGCTATTGATATATGTGTTTCTCTGAAGAGGTTCTCATCTAAGAGATTTCTTTTATGGTACTCTTCAGAGTTGATATCTTGCATTATCAGTAAAAAATGGTTCAATAGAGATATAAATCTGTCAACAGTGTCCATCACTATCTGGAATTCTCTAGACTTCGAGCGCTGTCCAAAAGAATCGCAAAACTACCAACATTTTGTTAGATCAAGTGAACATTCCTTACCTGGGTATATGAAAGAGTTTTGGAATTTTGTCCACAGCAAAAAGGAAACCCGGTGAAATCCCCTGTGAGTCACTATATAATGAAAAGACTAGTTCTTCAGGAGGGGAAGCCTGTTTGCAAAATATTTTTTATTAGTACATCGTGATGAATCGAAAGATGAACCAGACTGTGCTTTCTCCGGTTCCATTTTAAGTTTGTCATCATGTATTTTGTTGATTTCCAATGTATACTCAAAGCTGTTTACGTTGAACCCTACTATATATAATTATTTTGTAAAATTTTAGGTTGTTCGATGGAATATGCCTTGGAAGCTGCAACTTTACATCCTGCATTGGCGCTGGGGATTTCAGATAGAAAAGGCACATTAAATTTTGGAAGTGATGCAGATTTTATATTACTAGATGAAAATCTAGATTTATTAAGTACGTGGATTGCTGGCGAATGTGTATATCAAAAATGAAAAAGTACTACGATGGTAATGCTGTTTAAGGGATCAAATATTTTATTATGTATAAAGTCTGTTTTCGGAGATGGATCCATTTATGCAAACTAATCATGTGGCAGCTTGTCTGTTGTATAGCCTCCACTGATTTTGTCAAAAAGTATAAGGGAATTAAAGAGTGCAATTATACTATGTCACAAAGAATAATTTCAAGTAATCATGGCTGGCACATCGACATGATTTTGTTTGCCTGAAGTGAATCTTCTCCGTTTCATATTTTATTTTTATATCTGTTAAATGTAAGTAAATGTTAGATTAAGTTTTAATTCATACTTATGCATAAGTGCCTCTTCTATGAAAATAAAGTAAATGTAATGTTTGTTGCGGTATTTTTAAAAATTTGGAAAATGTATTAGTTACAAAGTTACAATGATAATGTAAGATTTTGTGATATGACTAAGCTTTGAATTCGGTGGTTTTAATAAAATGTTTTGTTATTTAAAAATTGTAGTAATGCAAAACTACAATCATCAGAGACAGTTCACCGGTACCTATATTGATTTAACAGAGTGTAAATGGGACGCTATAGTTTTGAATGAGACGCTGTGTTGGGTAGACATGTGGCCTGTTTGTTGCTGATAGTTCGAATTCTCACAAGTTACATCTGTAATTTTAAATCGTGGCTACCACCAGAAGTGAAGTGAGTGATATTGGTTCAATAGCATAAAAAGTTGTGGATAAAGTACTATCATCGCAGGCTTTAACCAAAAAGTTAACCTAGGTTATTAATGCATTGCTAAAAATCGAGATCGCTAATATGGTGGAGAAATGTGAAAAGCGAATATCATATTTAGAAAGCGAATTAAAAACAGTAAAGGCAAAAATAGACAATCAGTTGGATGCCCATGAACAATATTTGAGGATAAAGAATTTAAGAATTTTTTAAATAGATCTTACAAAATGTAAAGTGGTCATCTTCCTTCACTTGAAATTTATTTTAATTCTGAAGCTACTCTACACGATGGCTTTGCTGGTGGATCAAACTTTTATCACATATGCTTGAATCTCAAGAATACGAATTGGAACAGGTTAAATTTATATAAAGATACTAGCAAGATACCCGTTCTTCGTACGGACTACAAATGTTTTTTCTTCTAAATCCTAAACGAATTCTAGAATGCTCCCCTCCTCTCTCACTAAATACGCTAAACTAACAAACGCTGCAAAATAATATTGTAGGTAAAAAAGAAACAATATTCTTCCAAAAGAAGTTCTCCATAACCCTTTTATGCTTCACGTATCCCCTGGAAATGTGTATGTAATTGTCGTTCTCCTTATATAGATTGATAAAACTATAGGTTTAAACAATGAAAATAACAATAATAAATGTACTTATTAAATGTTGTATTCATAAATTGTAGCAACATACCAGTTTCCACCACTTAGAGGTGGAATTTCGGAAATCCTTCTATTTTATTCTAAACTGGACACACGGAAAAAAGTCAACAACTTTAACCTTTTTTTTTAACTTCTTTTTACTTTTACCCCATTTTTACTCCTTTCACAAAGAAATTTAGAATAAAAACTTTAAACCACTTTTTAAAGATTTAAACATATATGCCCAAAAACCATGATAATCAGGAAATACGAAAGGTTCTATAATTTACCCCTAAAACCAAATTCTCACCTTTAGGAGTTGATCTGTGCACAATCCTGAATTAAGTTTTTAGGAACTTGTATAGGTAACCTTTCTAAGTAAAACCAAATTGTTACATTATAGGGCCTTATGAAATATTGAGAAATTCGTATATGCCAAAAAGAATGTCCTAACTCAATAAACATAGGAGATATGAAGGGTTCTTTAATTCACCCCCAATCCAGATTTGCACCTTTAGGGGTTGATTAAGGCAAAATCCTGAAATACGTTTCTAGGTATTTGCATTGGTAATCTTTGCAAGTAAACACCAAATCGATATCTTATCGGGTGTAAGAGATATTGAGGAATTCGTGAAAACACATTTTACCCCTTTTCACCCCCTTAGGGGTCGAATTTCAAAAAATCCCTTCTTAGCACTACCTTACGTAAGAAATTGAACCTTGCACCTAAATCTCAAGTTTCTAGTACCAGTGGTTTCGGCTCTGCGTTGATTAGTCAGTGTTATGACTTTCCTTTATATATGTATAGATAAATGCGATGGTGGAGGAATATCATTTTATATTGCATTAGACAATTCTGTTTCTATGTCGAAGCTTGTAAAAAAGATATATCCGCTATGGTTTCATAAAGATACAGTCTAAAAGATAAATACCAAACTGCGGTATCACAAGTTATAAAAAAGGTTTTGCTAGCAATGTTATCACTTACACTTTATCAAATTTACAACTGAAAACAAATGTGATTTCGATATCGCCTATGGTAGTTATCTTAATAATATTGAACAAAATATTAGTGATCCGTCTGCTTTTTGGTCTTTTCTAACAAACAAAAAAGAAGGTAATGCATTAAATATTCCTATGATAAAATATAATGGAAACTTGCTAAATATATCAACAGAATTAGATCAGTATATGCAAAGACACAACCTTATCTAGATTTTGCATTATATGAAGATCGAGTGGGTTCGTTGGATACATTAAGCACTGATAGAATTTATGCAGCTATTACGAGGCTAACGCCTAAGAGGCCAGTTAACATGAATCAAATACCTTCATTTATAATAAACGCATGCTCAGATAGTCTAATTTAGGGGAAGTTGGGGTTAACTGGACTACATTTTTTATTTATTTAATTTTATTTTCAATTTTAAATTTATCTAAGTGTATTTTTCTAGAAGGGAAGCTTATCATGTAAGGAATCGGCAGAAATTTTACTGGTACAATATCTTTTACCAAATTACATGAAATAAAAAAAAGTATGTAAAGAAAGTTTTGGTCTAGAACTCTAGATAGTCCCACTGGTAGGGTTAACTGAACCATTTTACAAAATGTACTACAAATTTCTCACATATCCTGGAGACCAAAGTTGAACTTTCTTTTGACATTGTCCAAGTTCTTATAAAATGCTTCAACATTAGTCTTGTTGAAACTCGTGGCTCGATTAAATGATGTCTACTCTGGGGTACGTAAAGATAAGTTATGGCGTTTTCTGAACTGGATCAGCTAGCCCTCCTCCCATTTTATTGTGTTCCCAATTGGTCCTGATCACCTTATTATTTGCAACTGCAAACTCATTTGCCAGACGTCTTGTTGACATTTTGCTTAAACCATAGGATGAAAGTTAACTTTGTTAGAGTCATCTGCTGCTTTAACTTTATCCACATAGGTATCGTTTAATTGTACTTCGTGGTATCCCAGTGCTTGTTGATGCCTGTCTATCCGTGAAATCATGAACAATTAATTTTACTGCATTTTGTAATTCCTCTTTTGAATAGGAACGACTCTCAGTGGTGCGTTTGCGATTTCTCAGGATTTTCTACAAAGAAAAATTAAAATGGGGTTAACTGGACCGGTTCACTTAACCCCAACCATTAAAGATTCAGTTAATCCCAAAATACATGGCAGTTCTACGTGTATGTTCCCCGGGAATCCCCTACATTATTGCACTTTCACTTTGTACTAGCTTTTTGGCAATGAAATACTAATACCAACAGATAGAAACTGAAACTTACACTTCCATAAATTACTCTTACAATAAAAAAAATATTTAGCAAAAAATAATTACCTACTCTTACCTGTCAAATTTCGTTTTTATTTTGTGGAACTAACACGACCTTTGCCACGTCAACCATACTAACATCCACAGTAGTGCCAATCATAGGGACTCCAAATGAAATATTGGTGGAAAATTCAAATGAGCAAAATTAGTTTAAATCCAATGGTCCAGTCAATCCCAAGGTTCAGTTAATCCCGAACTTCCCTATACATTGCTAATAATGTTTAATTTAATAATAAAACCATGTACTTACCTATCCTGATGTACGGAAAATAACTAAAGTATTATATTTAAAATAGTGACAAATCACATATTAAGAACTACAGGCCGGTTTTTTGATTTGTTTCTTCTCGAAAGTACCTATTTGAGGTTATATTACACAATAGAAGCAACAAATAACAGAAGCTACAGGTTACAGATTCTAGATTGAAGCGCGGTGAAAATCGGAACTAATGTTAGAATCTAGTAATTTCCAAGTTTCGTATTGGTAACATTTTTACATCTATCATATTGACATTAAATTGTTAACCTTATTTATGCTAAATGACACAATAAATCAGAGGCGTACGCAACATTGCGGTATGGTGTATTATCAGTTCTTGAATATTAAAAGAATTGCGGAAATAATGGTGTTAAGTTGAACAACCAGGCTCTGCTAAACCTTTTATCCCAGCAACAGCAATTTTCACACTTTAAAACAAAGAATCTGTCATATGACATTAGTCACTGCGCAAACGAAATCCCTCTACCCACGGTTACTGATTACTTGTCATTTAAAATATAACCAAACTTTGTATGTTTGACAACTTTCCACATATTGCCAATTCATCAAATATGATCACAGCGCCTTTCATGACCTACCTTGAGAGTCAATCTAGTTTCTGTGACCTGTATCATATACCGGGTGACAATGAGACAAGGACCATGCTTTCATCTCTGTTACTTATGAATTGATTTGGATGAAATTTGATACAAGGATTCTAGACATAATTTCGGATTGACATATAATAAGTATAGTCAAAATGGCTGCCATCCAGTTTCACCGGAAATAACACTAACTTTGAGTTTTTAAATAAGTAGATCATCCTATATATTTTATGTTTTTGCAATCTATGACACAAATTACATACAACAGTGCTGCCGAATTTGCTTAAGTATTACATAGAAATATTAAACAAATTAATTAATTAATTATTCTTCAATTTTAGATAAAGATAAAGTAGTGTATGATGCATATCGTTAGATTGGTAATTAAATTTGCTATTTAATGGCAAGATGGCCCTTAGTAGGTGCCATTTAAAAAAAGTGACTTAAAAAACTTGTTTAGCAAATTTTGTTCTTATATTAAGGGTTTGTTACTGACTTCATGAATAAAATAGCTATTATCATTAGTTGCTAGAGCCAATTAGAACAAATTTCTTCAAGTCACAGCCTTCTATCGTAAAAAATAAAAGTTGAAAACGATATTTTTCTGTTTGAAAAAATGAAAATTTGGCGAAAATAGTTTATGTAATTTGACTTCTAGATTCCGAAAAACATAAAATATACAGAATGATCTATTTCAAAAATAAAAGTTGGTATAATTTCCTGTGAAACCGGAAGTCCGCCATTTTGACTATATCTATCGGTCAATCAGAAATTATCTCTAGTATCTTCGTAAAATTTTTTATTTAAATCGATTCGTAAATACAGAAGATATAAGCATGGTTCTGGTCTCATTATCACCTGGTACACCTAGGGTGACCATATGGGCGATGCATTAAATCCGGACGACAACTTACAGGGGGGGGTTACAAAAAACAAAGTAATTGTATTTGTACTTGATGATGTGAATATTTTTTGTGTTTTTTTACTATTAATATGTGTTTCTAAGTCTGCACCGCTTCAGGAGCGGACCGGCAAGGAAAAGGCCCGGGGGGACATCAGCCTTAAAAGGCCCGTATCCGTTTGTAAAAACCTGGATATTTAGGTACCTACTATTAATGGTAAAATTTAGAAAGTTAAAACAAAACAAAAATAGGGTGACTCGAGGGTTTCTTTCTCAACACTGATATAATCATAAAGGTTTCTAATAAGTCTTGAGAAAGACTGCCGATAACTGAAGTTTAATTATTTTAAATTTATTTAGCGCCATTTCACAAGAAACCTGCGTGCAGCTAAGCGTTAATATATAGAGGGTGTTTCTTAAATCGACCGTGTGACTTCTGGAGGTAAGTCGTAACATAAAAAGAAGTCTATAACTTCTCTAAGGTGTTTTCTTCAGATAAGTACAGGTTTATTCACATACCGAGAATTTCTGGCAAGCCCTGCATATTCTCGGTATGTGAAAACAATCGTAGTAGCCTGTTATATATTGATAGCGAGGAGTTTCTCGCCATCGACCAATATATTTTACTATATTTAAGGCCTAGTTCTTTCCTTTTCTTTTTGACATGAGCTTTTTAATGTGTATTGATGTGAGACAGGTGATTTTCCAGTCGAATATCTCTAAAATGTTTTTTTTTTAATTAACCCTTATTTTAAATAGAACACCAATTATATTATTGCATTTTTGAATGCAGCATAAAATTTTAGAGAAAATTTGTCTCTTCAACTAACGCTCTATTTTGTACGGTTTCTGTACAATTTGCAATTTTTGAAAATTATTGACAAATGCTTAAATATTAAAAATAAAATTTTTGCTAATTATAAGATCACTGTAAAAGGAAAGTTGGGTGCTTGTATCACATCAGATTTTTGTTGTTGTGAGAGACCTTGGTTAAACGAATTCCGGCAACACTGTTCAGCTGTGCAATATCCACGAAAATAGGTATTGTTCTATGACTAAAACCTGTTTTGTGACCAAACACAAACACCAAAACCAACATCCATGTGCAGGTGGTAGCATAGTGGCGAAAATGAAATGTTATGTTTTCGTCGTTTTTGAAAATTAAGTGGCAAGAAATAACGTGCAGTGTGAATGTTATATAGCAACACATTAGTGAAATTAATTATTACATTGATAGATTTTGTCAATGTACTAAATTACTGGCGTTTCGGATTTGTTTGTATCGTCTGGCCAAGGGCAAGTTCGGTAATAGTTAATTATCGTATTATCTTCAAGGAGACAACCTGGTAGGTATTCAGAACATTATAGAGTTAATGTAGCTAAAACAATTAACATTTATATGTACTTTAACATAATTCTCTAAAAGCATTTATAGGTTAAATTGTGGGCGGGAAATTTTAAAGTATTTTAAAAATCAGTAGCTATTTATAGTCGTTCATTTTTTATGTGACTCAAAGTAGACAGGGAGCATTCTTGAAATTTTTATAAATGCACATAGGTTAGATCACTCCACTTTTAACATTACAAAAACCGCACTTTTTATTTATATACAACTATTTATTTTAAAAGTTAGTACAATTTTTACACAACATTATTGTTTGCATATTATGTAATTAGTTTATTAATTATTTGACATTATTGATAATAATTAGATTTAAATATTATAAAAATAAGTATAGTACCTAACATGAAGCTAATTTTATTTAGTGAGATCCTTGTAGCCCCTTCAAAATTTTGGCTTTAAAGTGCAAGTGCAGCATTCTTTTGTAATGGTTTAAAATTTGTGTGGAAACCATTTTTGTCAGTTCGTATTTTAGTGTGGTAGACAGACTTTTGATTTTGCTCCACCAAATTGATGTCCTAAGTTATGCCCAGGTGTACACATATAAAATCCAAAGGCTACTACAATCACAGAAAATGAACAGGCATAGGTACATAATTCCACATTTTCAAGTGTGTTAATTTGAAATTTTGTGTTTTTTGCAGAAAGCGTCAAAATACTATATTGTAGTAGTGCTTGTATGATGGTAGGAATAAATTAAAAAAAAAATTATTTCTGCATTTAAAATTTTTTAATTTAATATATTATAATTCGACTTAGAAGCAAAGTAAAACAGGGAAACGTTTTAGAAAATTATTAAGATCACTTGACAGCTTTCTGCCGTATCATTTCTTAATTATGATATAAATCGTTTTTTTTTATTGGAAGCTATAGGTGGCCATAAATAAAGTAAAAGGGAAAAAATGTTTAGATAATTTTATACCTACTTATTAAGACCACTCGGTTGATGTTTTTGGCTTGCCATTGTCTAGTTATGATATAAAATTATATTTTGTTTAAAATGGAAGCTGCTCAGGCTGGTAGCTCAGTGGTAAGCATACTGACTACTGATCTAAGGGTCGCGAATTCAATTCCTGGTCCCGGTGAGGTTTTAAAAAAATTTAAAAAATGTGAATGAAAACCTCTACAGAATGACATAATTCGGAAGTGATGTAAAGCTGTGGGTCCCATGTTACTACGATGTGTAGCATGTAAAAGATCCCTTGCTAGGGTTGGAACTCCTTAGTCTAGGCAAAATTCTAAGTACGACTTTGACCATATGACCAAAGCAGTTGGTGTCTAACAAACAAAAATGGGAGCTAGCTGTAGTTGGCCATGGCACAATTAATATATATTGTTTTATTAGGACTGAAAGTGACACTTTGTTTGATACGCAATTATGTTTCCATTTGCTGCATCGAAAAGCTATAAATTTCAGCACTGTTTAGTAGCTGAAAACACCCACTTTTTTGTACTAGTAACTTACTTTTCAGCAGTAATAACCATAGCAACAAAAGCTAACACCGTGTTTCTATTGGTCGAAATACACATTTCCATTTTATAGTATGATCATGACCTTGACTTTTCCCGACCTCTTCGATTAAGAATAAGAAATGTGTTGGCAATTTTAACTAATACACTATTGTCATTTGTTTTCAGCCTGTTTTCAAGTACTTAATGCAACATACTTATAACTTTTAATATCCTTAAAAGAACATTTGTAACTTTATTTTTTGTAGAAATTATAAGAATTAATTTCGAATTGGCATAAAAATTTAAATCAAGTGGTTTTATTTAGCATGAACAATCAAAATATTTTTCTTATTAGGTACTCTGTGTATTATAGTTACATAATAAAGGAGTTAAACAATGTTTAAGAAAATAAAAAAGTAGTTCTTGAACAGCAGTAGTGTTAAATCAAGCTCTGTTCAAGTTTTGAGATTTATTATGGAAAAAAATGGCCTGTAACAGAGCAAAATAGAGATAAAACGATAAAATATTTTATTAACTTATCCATTACACAAATAATAGTAGGAAAGTGTTGCACATTCACGTTTCTTCACATTCAATACACTATTGAAACCAATTGTCTAATCAACTCGTCTCCTTCACATGCCTTCGACAGTTCATGATCAGTTGAAAATCGTCTTCCCTTAAGTAATGCACCATACACGGAAAGAACTAACAACATTGCAAAATAGATGACGGTAACGGTCAGGGTTGGAATAAGTACTTTTATAAAAAAGTCAATGTTTCAATTAATTCAGACTTTTGAATTAATCAATTTTTTTTTCGATTAATGTAACATCTAATATAAAAATGAGTAAAATGTTGATCTGTTTTTATTTAATATTACTTTAAACTAATAATAATCTGGCACTTAACTAAACTTTTCTTGTCTACTACACAGTACTAAGTTACTAAAAACAAGACGCAGAAAATAACTTAACTTTATTTAAACACCTAAACTGGATATTAATTAAACACAGTCGTAGGTATAAATAATTAAATATCTAGGGATAGAAGATGAAATTAAAAATTACGTGTGTACACTGAAATCATCTCCGGATGCTGATATTTTGAAATAGTGGCAAAAAAACGAAAACCTTTAACATTTAGCATGTCTGGAAAAACGTTGAATAAGAATAACAGCTATTGTTATTATTATTATTTTTATTTTATTCAGATAAAAAAATTATGCATAAAATTTTTAGCTGTTTACACATTTAAACATTATTTTTGAGCCATTTAAATGTTTAAAAATATAACCCCTTTTTTCATTCCTAAAAATATCACAATGTCTGTCTGTCTTGCTTGTTTAACATTTTTATTAGGAGAGTTAATTTTTGAATTAGTTCTTGTGACTGTTTTCTACGTCTTCAACGTCATACACTTCAAAATTCTCCTTGTTGTGAAGAATACCGTGATCTGTTTGTGACTGGAGCTATTTCATTTTCGAATGTCCACACCATGTTTGTGATTTTGTAGGGAAATCATAGTAATAAAGCCATGTTTCACCTTATGATGCTACTCATGTTACATATACAGATAACAAGTTTGATTGAGGCTGTCGCAATGGGGTTGAAGGGGGTTTAAAATTATTCTGACGTATACAGGGTGTCCCAAAAAAGTTTACCTCGAAAAAGTATTAATTTTTTAAATGGAACACCGTGTTTCTTTGTGGATATTCAAGCCCTTATAGGTTCTACGTTCAATTTAAGTTTTTCTTTTAAATTGCTTTCAGCGTTTTCCAACTTATGAAGGTTTTTAGTATTTTTATGTCAATATCAAGCTATCATTTAAAACGTCACATTTACCCTACTTTTGAATATTTCTTCCCTGAAAATTGAGGAGGTCATTATCTAGGATTAGATTAGATTCCACAACTGCCTTTTGCTGGCACGCGCCCGTCAGCCATTTGGGCGTTTTGTACTGTTAGAAGTTTTCAAGTTAGCAGGCCGACATCCGTATCTTTTACTAGACTGGCAATTTCCCCTATTAGCTTGCGGTTGTCAATAAAGCTAAGACTCCAGTTGAGTTGGTGTCTTTTACGCTCTGATGCTGGGCATTCAAAGACGATAACAATCGCTAACTCTTCTCTCTAATTTAACTGATTACGTTACTTGTCTTGGTGACGTTAACATAAATATGCTAGATTTGCATCAATCTGATGTACTATATTTTCAATCTATGATAGATGCTTTGAATTTTACTCAATTAATTACAGAACCTACGTGTATAACACGGAGTAGTAAAACTCTATTGGATGTTATTCTTGTTAGCAACATTGCAATCGTGAGTAGTTCGGGGGAAGGTGGTCATGAATGTTGGAAGTTGGAAAAAAGCAGTAGTAATACCGATTCCTAAAAAATCGAACCTTGAAGAATTTAAAGACTTAAGGCCGATCAGTATACTACCTGTTTTGTCCAAAATAATCGAAAAAGTTATGAATTATCGATTAAGAGAATACTTACACGAAAATACAATAATACCCGATATTCAGTCAGGATTTAGACCCAATAGAAGTTGTTCGACAGCCTTACTATATATCACGGATGAATTGTTAGTTGCTCAAGATCAAATAAAATTTCTGCTCTTACACTACTTGATTATAGTAAAGCGTTGGACACTATTGACCATAACATTCTTAGTTACATTGGTTTATCTACTTCCGCCATTTCTCTGTGTGAAAGTTACTTGACAGGCCGCGTGCAGTTTGTTAGAATCGCTGATAATACATCTCAATATCTACCAGTTACCAAGGGAGTCCCTCAGGGTTCTATACTGGGTCCCTTGCTTTTTATAATTTATACATCTAGTTTCTATAAATATGTTAAGACCTGCAAACTGAAAATGTATGCAGATGATTCTCAATTACTGCATTCTTTTGCTCCTAATAACTATGAAAAAGCTGTAAGTGATATAAACACTGATCTTGATGCAATAAGCCTTGTATCGCGGCAGCAGAAGTCCGTTGTTATTTTCTTCGGAAATAAAGATGTTGTCGCCGCTCTAACTCCTAACGCCTGCGTAGCGATTGATGGTGTTCCAATTCCCATTAAAAATGAGGTTGAAAATTTAGGCCTTATGGACAATACATTTAGATATGAAAAATATATAAATAATTGCATAAGGAAAAGTATTCAAGCTCTGAAATTGATTTATCCGCATCGACATGCTTTATCTACTGAAACTAAATCTGTGATTTGTAACGCTTTAGTGCTTTCAAATTTTTCCTATTGCAGTGAGATTTATGGCCCCTCTATTACCCAGGATACTGCACGTAAAATTCAAAGAGTTCAAAACTCGTGTTTGCGCTTAATATTTGGAATAAGAAAGTATGAGCACATATCGTATAAATTAAAACATTTGTACTGGTTAAATATGAGAAGCAGACGTTACTTACAATTTGCTACTCTTTGTCATAAAGTCATTAGAATCAAACAGCCAGCTTACCTATACAATAAAATTACTTTCAGAACAGATGTGCATTTCTTAGATTTAAGATCCCAAGGAATAATATCACCACCTTTACACAAAACCGCTTTGTATAATAATAAACTCTATAACAGAATGCACTCCGGTAACCTTCAGAAATAACATGCGTGACCAATTATATAAGCTACAAACAAACTAAACCTTACAGCTATTTTTATTTTTATTTAACGTTTATAACATAACATTCATTACATATATTGTTGGAATTATTTGCACAATCACAGAACAACATATATTAATGTTTTATTTTATTTATTTTTTGCATTTGCACTCATTTTTTTTTTTAAATTGTAAATATCTTTAGGCAAACGTATCCATTATGCAATATAGAAATATCCGGGTACCAATGGAAGGTCAAGGGTAGTGTTGCACTACTCATTTGAATTGAAACCCTGTGGTTTCCCAATTCGACTTATTATTTTTATGACAAATAATTAATTAGTGTTTGATAATTTATTGTTGGGAAATAAATACATTATTATTGTTATTATTATTATTATATGATAGACTGTTTCATCATCCTCTTGGCATAGTCTGCAAACAGGTTCATCTCCATAGTATTGATCCTGTGTATCCCTGTGTATCCCTGGCTCAAGGTTTGAAGTTTGGATTTACATTCCTTGACCAGTCTCGATGAAGTACTGAAAGCGTTTAACTCTTTCAGTGCTGCCTGACTGTCTGAGAGAATGTGTATGTCTCGATTGAGCAGCTTCTTTTCTATGCTGATGTTTACGCATACGTTAATAGCTTGTACTTCAGCCTGAAAGATGTTACAAAACTTTCCTAGACTGACTTTTTCGTTGGTTCTAGGATTGGTACTGTACACATCGGAGCCTGTGCCCCCTTCAAACTTAAATCCATCAGTGTAAAAAATTATGTTTTTATTTGTTGGGGTTGGTAGTTGGTCCGGACCCCAACTTGTGTGTACGGTAAAGTTTTTTTCAAAGTCACAGGCTTTGATTATAAGATCAGAACCCATTTCCAATATTGGGTTGTTGATGAGTGACATGATCTTGCCATGTTCTAGATTATTAGCTGTGGTCATCCAGTGACCAGTACTTTGTAATCTGTAGGCTGCCATTCTGGCTTCACCTTCCAAGAAGATGTGCAGAGGTGACAGATTTAAGACAGCATTCAGTGCTTGTCCTGAGGTGCCTTTAAAGGCTCCAGTGATGCACCGATTAGCTAGATATTGTATTCTGCTGATTTTGTGGATCGCAGTTGCTTGTTTTATTTTGGGCCACCAGGCGATTATTCCATATGATATTATTGATCGGACCATGGTTTTGTACAACCAGAGGGTCAGTTCCGGTTTCAGCCCCCATGTACTACCTATAGCTTTTTTCCCAATAACTAATGTTTGTACACACCTGATGATTGTCTTGTCTAAGTGGGAGTTCCAAGTTAGTTTGGAGTCGATGGTTAGACCTAAGTACTTAACCTCGTTCTTCCAGTTGACATTTGTCTCAAACAGTTTTATGTTGATACTGTTTGTGATGTTCTTTCTACGAATGAAAGTGACGAGAGTGGCTTTGCTGGGATTAATTCTAAGATTATTCTCTAGACACCACTCTTCGGTTTTCTTTAGTGCTGATTTCATTACATTGTCTACGGTTCTTTGGTATTTACCTTGAATCAGTATGACAATGTCATCAGCGTATCCTTGAGTGTAGTAGCCTTTGTTGTTGAGTTGGAACAGCAGTTCATCATCTGTGAGGCACCACAGGAGTGGAGAAAGAACTCCTCCCTGTGGACATCCCCTTGTTGCCTACACTGTCTTTTCCTTGTCAAATTGTCGAAGGCACCTTTTATGTCTAGAAATGCTCCGACTGTGTACTCCTTGCACTCCAGGGTTTTCTCATTTTTTCCCACTAGTTGGTGTAGTGTGGTTTCACATGACTTCCCTATTTGGTAAGCATGTTGATGTTTGTGAATCGGGAGTGCAGTTAGGGCTTCCTCCCTTCAGTTTCCAAACCTGTGGGATTTTGGATGACATCAATGTTTGGGATTATATACTTCTGTGAAACTTTTTTTTTCTATTATGAATTTTATCAAGAACTGCTACAGAAGCAGTCTCTTAAGCTCGTCTCTGCTTCAACTTTTGCGATTAGCAATAACAGAAATTGATGTGGATATTTCTGAGCTTGTGAATACTGCAGATCATCCCCAGTCATCACACTGAACACTCCTTTAGTTTCAATATAATGTGAAATATTTCTGGTATTTGAATTGATGTTTTTTAAATTAAAAGTACTTTTTCTAAATATTGTGTTCATTAGTAACATATTTGACTTTTTTGGAGTACGGCCTGCCAATCATTTAGCAAATAACTTTGTGGCTCTTGCATTATCTGAAGTTGGACGGTCCTGTTCTACTTTATTTCAAATAGTGTAAGAAATTAAGCTTTTAAGAGAAATCAGAATGAGTATGAGTATTTGGCCCATGGTTTATAATAGTTCTGGCAAAGAAACCGATTTGACAGTTAACTGGTTTTTCGGTTAACCATGGTTTTTCCATAAATCGAACACCGGTAAACCGGTTAACCAAAAACCTTATTCTAAACTGGTTCACGAACCAGTTTGTAAACCGGTGTACATGACCTTCACAAATAACGAGACACATATCCAGCAATAACATTCAATAGAGCACAGGTACCACAGTCCAATAATATTAGGTATTTGGGAATGCCTCTCAATAGGGGGCTCACCCAGAAGACTCACATTTGAAAAAAGCGGAAACAACTAATTTTGAAATTTATAAATCATTACTGGCTGCTGGGAAGAAACTCACAATTTTATCTTCAAAACAAATGGTTATTATAAACGGGTTTGTATATACCTACAGCATCGGTTATAGAGAATAGCGTCGTCGTTGAATATTGCCACAATTTAAAGATTTCAGTTCAAGACACTTCAAACTATCTATCTCCAGTGCACCACAATACATCAGTAATGCAGAAATACACAGTGATCCAAAAATAAGCAGAGTGAAAGACGAAATAGTGAAAAGTTGTGATAAACTAGAACAGGGGTTCTCAAACTATTTTAGACACTGTACCCCTTTTTACCAACAAAAAGTTTTGGGTACCCCTTATCAGTAAGTAAACTAAAATATAAAAAATCTGGTGTGATACACTCACACAACTTCCTTTTACAGTGATCTTATAATTAGCCAAAAATTTAATTTTAAATTTTTAAGCATTTGTCAAAAATTTTCGAAAATTACAAATTCTGCCAAAACGGTACAAAATAGAGCGTTAGTTGAAAAGACAAATTTTCTCTATAATTTTAAGCTGAATTCAAAAATGTAATAATATACCGGGTGTTCTATTTAAAACGGGAGTTAACAAAAAAATTGAAAAAAAAAACAAAAGAAACCCATTTTAGAAGTATTCAAATGGAAAATCACCTATCTCACATCAATACACATTCAAAGTGTAATAAAAATGTGAAGTTTAAAAAAAATCGTTAGAGCCGTTTTTGAAAAAATCGAAAAAAACTGAAAAATCACAAGAGTAAACACCTACTTCCGGTTATGCGATTTACTTCAAAAGCTTGCTGTCACATCTACATAGTACACAAAACTTATATATGAAGTTTCAACGTCACACCTCTTTTAGTTTTTGAGATATTCTGTTTACAGGACAGACAGACAGACAGACACACAGACACACAGACCAATGAAAAAAAATATGTTTTTTGGGTTCAGGGGACTCTAAAACGTGAAGATCTGTTGAAAACTCAATTTCGAATTTTTGGGGTGAATCCAATACTTCCTTTACAGTAAAAGGAAGTAAAAAAATCTTAAACATTTTTATTTAGTAGGTATAGTTTTAACCTGTGTAACTCTATTACGCGTCATGTTTAAATAAAACAAAGAGATATTGCTTACATACATTATTTTTTATTATATTAAAAACAAAAATGGGGGAGGGGTGTACATCACATCAGCTGATGCACTCTGTCCACCCGTCTACTGTCGCGCCACCACTATATATAATTTTTGACTTATACAGGGCGAGTAAAAAATTTCAAAATTTTCAAAACCTTATATTTTCGCTAAAACTTCATTTTTTGGTGGAAAATTATACAGGGTGATATAAAAGGTCATTTTTTATGCAGAAATTTATTATACCCAATGCCATAGAAGTTTACACTTCTCCCGTGTGGTCCTAAGCACACAAATATTTTTCCCCTATTTAAATTTAAAGGTTTGTTTTATTTTTTGTTGGCCTGCCACGTACCCCCTAAAAATTTTCGCGTACCCCCAAGGGGTACGCGTACCACACTTTGAGAACCACTGAACTAGAACTTCACTCTAACCCTTAGCCTTAAGTTTATTGTACAACAGAAAAAGGCATTACAACTTAAAACTTAAGTACGATTTTTTTTTTAGTTTTAGGTGTATGATTACTGTAATTCTCAATATGTTGTCTCAGGCATGTCATTGTTGAACGAGTACTTCCTTTGTAAACATTACCTGCAAACACCTGATTTACTTACTGGTCGTTAGAGCAGAAATATACATAACAATTAAAAAAAACTTTATACCGGGTGGTTGGTCATACCATGGACCATAGGCAATTTACGTGGTTTATCACGGTTATGCATATACCTGCTCACTATTTTTATGGAAAAAAATGGTAGTGGTACTAAATTAAAGAGAATAATTTTCCGCGTTATTTAGTATTAAAAACTTATTGGATTATGTTAATTGTGCATAAAAATATTAATTTTAAAATTTAGATATTCGCAAATATGGGCGGCCGCGCTTCCCAAGTATGAGTGGCCGCGCTTGTTAAAAAACAAAAGCTGTCTGTTGACAACTCAGATAATTGTGTCCCTTAAAATGGATGTAATGTACTCTAACGAGGAAAGGGTGTTTATTATTAAAACTTTATGCTTCTTAAGTATTACCGATCCATGATTAACGTTGCACTCACGAGCTACTGATGTTTCACTTAGGTTTGGATTTAGTTGTATTAATGCCAGAACCCTTTCCTCTAAATCATCATTTCGACTTTCTCGATTACCTACAATATTATACATTTAAATACTATCAAGGAACACATACACTGTATGAACTTAATTATTTACCTTTGCTTTCTTTAGCTGCTACACTTCCCGTCATTTCAAATCTCTGCACATAAGTTTGTATTGTCGCAATTGTTGAAATGGGGCTATCTTGAAATTGTATCGAGAATCTTGTATTGATAACGTCTTTATAAAACTGTGCAATAACAACGTTAATGTTAAATCGTATAAATATACCAACGTCTTGCCTGATCACTATCCACTTTTCGCGGTTTTTGACTTTGACACGCAAATAGAAAACACCGACACTTTCCAAGAAATTATTAATTATAAAAAATTAGTTAATTTAAGTAGCAAAATTAATTGGACTGACTATTATAAAATAAAAGATCCAAATATTGCGTGTGAATGTTTAGCGAATAAAATAAAAAAAATTGTCAAAGAAGCAACTAGTAATAAGAAACGCTCAAAAAACAAAAACAGTAAACGAAGCGACTGGATTACTAGTGGAATTGTCACCTCTTGTCAGACTAAGGAGACTTTATATAACACTTGGAAAAATAATAAAACCAATAAAACTACCGAAAAGGAATATAAAAATTACATCAAAATACTTGATAAAGTTATTTATAAAGCTAAACTCCTAAGTCAGCAGCAAGAAGTGAAGTCCAAAATTAATGATGCAAAGGCACTTTGGAAAATAATTAAGCGTAATATAAACGGTAATGTTAAGAAACAAAATAATGTTGGCCCGATAAAGCACTGTGATAAAATCATTGATGATCCGAAGGAACTCGCTGACACCTTTAATAGTTTCTTTTGTAGCATTGGCTCTGATCTAGCCTCTAAAATTGTTACACCTAATGTCACTGCGTATGAACCTCCCCCCTCAAACGAGAAATCTTTTTACTTGCACCCAGTAACCAATGAAGAAGTAAATAAAGCAATTAATGAGTTAAAGTTTAAAGCCGGAGGTGTAGATGGCATAAGTGTTAAAGTTTTGAAATGTTTAAGTAAAAGTATAAATAATCCTCTGAAATATCTATTCAATTTGTGCATTGAACATGCAATATGGCCAGATATGTTAAAGTCGGCGGAAGTAATTCCTATTTTTAAATCAGGGGATAAAGATAATATTACTAACTATAGACCGATATCCCTAATCTCAAACATAGCAAAAGTTTTCGAGAAAATAATTCACAAGCGACTATATCTTTTCCTCACAAAATCGGAAGTTATTTCAGACTCACAATTTGGATTTCTGAAAAATAAAAGCACCTCGGACGCCTTAAATATTATCTCGAATTACATATATAAAAAACTAGACAAAAGTAAACCGGTAATCGCAACTTTCCTTGATTTGAGCAAAGCGTTCGATACAGTAAATCATGAACTATTATTAAAAAAATTACATAATTATGGCATTCGGGGTCTTCCGCTAGAATTAATTAAAAACTATTTATTCAATCGAACGCAGCAAGTCAAAATTGGAAATGTTTTTAGCAGCAAAAAGTTGCTAGGTATCGGAGTCCCCCAAGGAACGATACTTGGCCCATTATTATTCATTACTTATATCAATGATCTTTTAAGCGTCTTGCCAAATGATGTAATTATTTCATATGCCGACGACACAACCGTAATTTGCTCTGATGAGAGCTGGGCTCAAGTGGAAGTCCGCATGAATAACTGTCTTGCAATAGTAGATAATTGGTTAGCCCATAATCAATTGTCGCTAAACACGGGCAAAACAGTATGTATTCCTTTCAGTATATACTGTGACAGCGGCCCGCTAAATATTTACATCCGCATTAATAACAGACAAATTCAACGTGTAGAATCAACAAAGTATCTCGGAGTAATAATTGACTGTCACATGAAATGGGATAACCATGTAGCACACGTATTAAAGAAAATAAGCTATCTACTTTTTATGTTTTCCACACTTGCAAAACTTATGAACCGAGATACTCTGTTGATGATATACTATGCTTTGTTCAACAGCATTGCTACGTATGGAATCATCGCTTGGGGTGGGGCATACAGTAATGTTCTAAATAAGCTTCAGTCTCTGCAAAATAGAATCCTTAAAATCATACTTGGTAAAAATAATAAAAATAACTGCAAGAAACCACTTAATATTAGAGAACATTTTGCCCTGACTTCGCTATTATTCCACTACGAGGAGAGAAAAGTGGCTTTCAAAACTTCGTTGAGTACCACTAGAAACAGGTCAAATTATTCCACGAATTTTTAAAACAATAATTTTTAAAAGTAGTTTTATAACTGCGATTAGACTGTATAATTATCTCCCGATTGAACTTAAAACCTTAGAAGACAGTGTAAATACTATAAAAAAGAGGCTTAAAGCCTGGACCATTGTTAATCCCGATCTAATTATATCTATAAGAAAATGATTCACACTTGTAAATGCAATCTAAATCTAAATTTCAACACTACACATTATTTCCATCGTTCCATATTCATATCTTTAATTTTTTCTTTTGTTAATTTTTTCTCTCTCTTTTGTTATATTTTATATTTTTTCACTCTACTGTAAGCTAATCTCATGCACAGGTAGTTAAACTACCTCGATGAGATTTTGTGAGAGGCGAGTAATCTGTAATCAACTCTTCACAATCTATTTGGCTATGAATAAATAAATAAATAAATAAGTCCCTAACTCTGCGTAGACTATTGCCAGCATAAAAGTTTTAATAATGAACACCCTTTCCTCGTTAGAGTAAATTGCATCCATTTTAAGCGACACAATTATCTGAGTTGTCAACAGACAGCGTTTGTTTTTTAACAAGCGCGGCCACTCATATTTGGGAAGCGTGGCCGCCCATATTTGCGAATATCTAAATTTTAAAATTAACATTTTTATGCACAATTAACATTATCCAATACATTTTTAATACTAAACGATGCGGAAAATTATTCTCTTTAATTTAGTACCACTACCATTTTTTTCCATAAAAATGGTGAACAGGAATATGCATAACCTTGATAAGCCATGTAAATTGCTTATGTTCAGAGGTAGGACCAACCACCCGGTATATACTATGCAGGGTGTTTCGGGAGGAAAGGAAAATATTTTGAGATTGTGTTCAAAAGGTCAAAATAATGTAAACGAACCAATATGGAGATATTAGAGAGGGATTAAAATTAGGTTTTTGTCATTTTAATTTTTAATTATGTCGATTTACGAGCGTAAGTGAGTCGTACAAGTCTGGACGAGGCATACAAAATCACTTTTACTTTGAATATTCTGCTTAAAAGCTGGTTTGTAATCGGTTTACGAACTAGTTAGAAAACATGTGTATAAACCAGTTTAAAATCGATTTATAAACTGCTCTAACAAACATAAATTGGTTATACTTATAAAATGTGGCAGCTATACAATCGCATTTTTATTATTAAGAATATACTTTTAAATCAATAAATACTTCGATTTTTAAACCGGCCTATAAATGGTTTTAAACATGTTTATAATTCATTGTGTTTTTAACATCTTAGTTCATGAACCAGTTAGAGTGCCTCCTACAGCCACAATAAAAGGTATGTTGGTATCAAAAATTAAAAAAAAAATCAAAGTAGGCCGATTTGTCGGAATATTGAAAGTCTGTCATTACTCTTAATTCTAAACAACTTTTCTTAATACATTTTTTATTATGTTTTTTAATAAACGTAGTTTACTCTTGACCATTTAAAAAAAATTAATTCTGTATTAATTAATTTGATTGATTTTCTCAAAATGTTGGTTTCAAAACAAGCAGAATATTAGCATCTAACTCGAAAATGTTTTGTCATTTACATCTTATCCGAACTCAATCTGTGGACACACTGTATATTTATTAATTCGGGCGTTTGAAAATAAAATAGCATATGCTATTTATAGTAAAAGTGATTTTGTTTGCCGCTCCTGGACTTGTCTGTCTCACTTACGCTCGTCAGTCAAACGTGTCCGGTCTCGCCACACAAAGTATCACTTTTACTCATAACATAATAAACTATTATACAGGTTGCTAATTTCAACCCTGTCAAGACATAATTAAAAATTAAAATGACAAAAACCTAATTTTAATCCCTCTCTAATATCTCCGTAAGGGTTGGAATCGAACTAAACATATTGGTGAATTTTCATTATTTTGTCCTTTTGAACACATTCTCAAAATATTTTCCTTTGCATCCGAAACACCCTGTCTAGTATAGATAAAGTTTTTTTTATTGTTAGGCATATTTCTATTTACAATCTGCTCTAACGACCAATAAGTAAATCAGGTGTTTGCAGGTAATGTTCACAAAAGAGGTACTCGTTCAACGACATGCCTGAGACAACATATTGAGAATTACAGTAATCATAGACCTAAAACTAAAAAAAAATCGTACTTAAGTTTTAAGTTGTAATGCTTCTTTCTGTTGTCCAATAAACTTAATGCTAAGGGTTAGAGTGAAGTTCTAGTTTATCACAACTTTTCACTATTTCGTCTTTTACTCTGCTTATTTTTGGATCACTGTGTATTTCTGCATTACTGATGTATTGTGGTGCACTGGTGAGAGATAGTTTGAAGTGTCTTGAACTGAAATCTTTAAACTGTGGCAATATTCAACGACGACACTATTCTCCAATAACCGATGCCGTAGGTATATCCAAACCCGTATAATAACCATTTGATTTGAAGATAAAATTTCGAGTTTCTTTCCAGCAGCCAGTAATGATTTATAAACTTCAAAATTATGTGAGTCTTCTGGGTGAGGCCCCTATTGAGATGCATTCCCAAATATCTAACATTAATGGACTGTGGTACTTGTGCTCTATTGAGTGTTATTGCTTGATATGTGCCTCGTCGTTTTGTGGAGGTACACGTACACCGGCTTTGCTTCATTTGTTTTGATGTCCCACTTTTTGAACCAACCTTGGATAGTATTAAGACTATTTTGTAGTTTGTGGGAGGCTCGAAATGGGTCTTCGTCCGTAGTAAATAGGACAGCGTCAGCTGTAAAACTTTCTTGCTAATAGGGGAAGTAACTTGGTGAGTTCTCTTCATATTTGAAACAATCTTTCTGGTAAGTAGGATTTTAATATTAGGTAATAATTATGTGCTAGTGATTTCTTTAACAGTAATGCTTTTATCGACCACGTGACTTACGTTGACAAAAATAGCACTACAGTATTTTTTGGCTCAAAAGCTACGATTTATAATATCCATCCCATGGTGCACATGCTCTATCATAGAGTGCTGGTTTTTAAAACCTAACTAATGGTCTGGTATAAGTCGATTTTATCTTGACATAGGTTTTATAAGTTTTGTCAAAAAATTCAAGGGGGCTCAAATGAGATACCTATGCGACTTATCGAGATGGCTTTGAAAACAAAAGTATATTTGTTTACTAGGCCTCAATTTGACGTATGGGTATCGTTAGTAAGTTTGCGAAAAATGTCATACAAATTGGAAATTAGAAAAAATATTTATAATTTAGTTGGGCAAATGCCTAAAGCTGAAATAGTGCGTATTTTTCGAGACCAAGATATATCAGCTAGGACTGTATATCGAACCACAACGGAATGCAAGCAGGGTATCCCTTGTACGAACTTTCCGAAAAGTGGAAGGCCACGGCTGTTCACCAGCAATGCAGAAGAGTGGTAAGAAGTGCTAAAAATAAGGTTGGTGTGTCTGCGAGGAAACTAGCCAGGGAGAATCGGACTTCCGCCACCACTATTTTTAGAATTTTGGCCAGAGGTGGAAAAAAAAAGACTCAAAATACACCCCTAATCAGCTAGCCCTAATACCCCGATGTTGCCGTAATCTTCACCGTATTCATTTTGCAAACAAGTTGATTGTGATGAATGATGAGAAATGCTTTAGTTATAATATAGAGAAATGTCTAGACAATGTGAGATTTAAAGGAAAAGCAAAATTTTCTGACAAAATTTTAGTATGGTGTGCAATTTCCCAAAAGGGTGTAGCAATGCCTTATGTGGGTCATGTACGGGGCAAAGCACTGAACAGCAGACGGTATATTGACAATTGCCTAACAAAAATCGCTGACTTTATTCAAGACCATCATGCTGGAGATGAAATAATGTTTTGGCCCGACTTGGCTTCTTGCCATTATGCCAGAGAAACACAAAATTGGCTTGGACAGCATAACATTCCTTATGTACCAAAAAATGATAACCCACCAAAATTGCCGTAGGCTCGCCCCATTCAAGACTTTCAGGCACTTTTGGCACGAAAAGTGTATGACGGAGGATGGACAGCCCAAAATGGGGACAAAATACGTCATAGGATTTTCACTAAGATTAGGGAAAATTATGTCGCCGGCCAGACCCTTATGACAGGTGTTCGAAGAAAATTGCGCCTCGTGGAACAGCACGAGCCGTTACATATAATTAAATTATATTCTCAGATAGTCCACTTATTTTAAGAAAAAAATAATTTGTAATAATAGTTAGCTGTGTTAAAAATATTTGAGTTTTTATTTTGTGCCAAACTTATGAAACATCCGTTATTAGTCCTGTAAGCAATAGTTTTTCAAATAGGGTGTAATTGGCAATGATAGTTGTAGTGGAGCGTCTAGGTATCATTTTATTCTTTGTTCATCTTTCTGGAGGTTGCATTATTTTAACATGTTCCGCAAAAATCTCAGCGGTTTTCAGTATATGATCTGTTTACTTTAAGAATAGATGATACTGGCTTGTAGGATTATTTAAGTTTTTTTGTGACCATAATGAGTTATCATTAGTTTCTGTCGCTGTTAAACCTTCTAGATATCTTTAAAAGAAAAGAAGCATTTGTGTAGTCTTATTCTCCACTGGTATTATTGTATTTTCGTTTTCCTTCAGGGTATTGTTCTTTCTGCCGTTTCCTTCTTAGTATTATCTTCTCGGAAATGTTATTCATGAATTCGGCAGGATAGCTTTGTTATCTTGGCTTATCGTGTATTATATAAATAATTTAATGTAAATTAAAACACAGTCTTCCTCATAACAATTAACATATATTTTTACACACGCTACATGTTTCGGTTTAGCTGTTAAACCATCTTCAAGCTAAAAGATAAAGCTTATAAAATACGGGGAAAGAAACAGAGAGCAAACACCTTACCTAATGTCAAAATCGGACAGTCAAATAAACAATCAAAATTAAAACAGACAACTTGACCAACATGTTCAATGAAATAAATTATTTGTTTATATACAACGGTCAGTCAAGGTGAGAACTGTCAAATACGTATCAAAGCCACAAAAAAAACGATAAATGGAATAAGTTAAGCAATTAACCAAATTTAAAATTTTAGATTGAGAAATATATAATTGCTACTGTTTGTAAACTCTGTGACCTCATTGAGGCAACGATCGTTTAACCGGGAGACAATTTCGAAGATTTTGTAAAAATTTAAATTATTGCCTTTAGGGCAGACGTGAAGAATTTTAACATTGGCGTCCCGGTCAAATTTATGATTATTCTCAATAATGTGAGAGGCAAAAGCCGATTTGTTATAATCAAGATGTTGAATGTAATTTGGTTTTATTAAAGAAATGTGTTCAGACACTCGCTTTTTGAAGGATCTCCCAGTTTGGCCCACATAAAAAGTGTCGCAAGAACCACAATTTAAAAGATAAATCCCTGATTTGTTAAGGAGGGGAATAGGATCTTTGTTATGGACTAGGATAGTATTAAGGGAAAAGGGTGAGGAAAAGGAAATTGTAATATTGAAGCGTTTAAAAATGTTTTTTAGAGAATTGACAAAAGGGAAAATGTAAGGTAGTGAACGAAACGTGGTGAGCTCATTTTTGGTGTCAGAAGATCTAGTAGATAACAATTTGGTTTGAGTTAGTGAATGCTGTAACCGATGAAAGATAGGCATGATAAGGTTAAGTGAGTAACCGTTATTAACAGCAATTTGTTTTATGATATTGAGTTCATTAATGAAGTTGCTATTACTTAGAGGGGTCAGAAGCAAACGCCTGAAAAGGAACCTGAAGGAACTCAGTTTCTGAGATAAGGGATGGTGAGATGAGAAGGGAATGACAGAATCGGTTAAAGTGGGTTTCCGATAAATTTTAAACTCTAGTGAATGTGAGGCTATGTTACGGGAGATCAAGAGATCCAGGAATGGAATAGATAAATTAGTTTCAAGTTCATAGGTGAATTTGATGTTCGGATGAAGGGTGTTAAGCCACTGTAGATGGGTTAGGGCTAGCTCTGGAGGTCCCTCGAAAAGTACCAGGATATCATCTACATATCTGCCCCAAAAGATAATATGTTTTTTAAAGGTATCATTCTTGAAAATTACAGATTCTAGATTGTCCATGAATATTTCGGCGAAGAGAGGGGAAAGATTAGAACCCATAGCCAGACCTGATAATTGGGAAAAGAAAGATTTATCAAACAGGAAGAAGTCTTGTTTTAAGCAAAGTTTAATTAAAGACAAAAGACATAAAACTTGATCATTAGATAAGTCGCTATTGACCAGACGTTGTTGAATGAGGGTAAAGCATTCATCGGACGGGATGCTAGGAAAAAGGTTAACAACGTCGAAGGAAAGAAGAATAGTGTTGTCAGGAGAATAATCATAAATTTGACCGGGACGCCAATGTTAAAATTCTTCACGTCTGCCCTAAAGGCAATAATTTAAATTTTTACGAAATCTTCGAAATTGTCTCCCGGTTAAACGATCGTTGCCTCAATGAGGTCACAGAGTTTGCAAACAGTAGCAATTATATATTTCTCAATCTAAAATTTTAAATTTGGTTAATTGCTTAACTTATTCCATTTATCGTTTTTTTTGTGGCTTTGATACGTATTTGACAGTTCTCACCTTGACTGACCGTTGTATATAAACAAATAATTTATTTCATTGAACATGTTGGTCAAGTTGTCTGTTTTAATTTTGATTGTTTATTTGACTGTCCGATTTTGACATTAGGTAAGGTGTTTGCTCTCTGTTTCTTTCCCCGTATTTTATAAGCTTTATCTTTTAGCCTGAAGATGGTTTAACAGCTAAACCGAAACATGTAGCGTGTGTAAAAATATATGTTAATTGTTATGAGGAAGACTGTGTTTTAATTTACATTAAATTACTGAATCACCTCATTGTGAGTATGGACCGGATCTTGAATTTTTATATAAATAAGGTAAAGATTATGTATCCATTGAAATTAGGCTTTTCATAGCCTCTTCTTTGGGACGTTATATCATGATTAGACGTCTCGTACGCCTTAATATTTTTATAAATGATTTGCCCTTGTTCACCTAGCTAGCTCGCACATATTTGAGCGATTCATGCATTAAAATAGGGTTGTACACGTGTACTTTTAACTCTACTAAATTGCAATGATTAACCCTACCAATTAACGATGAAAAAACATGCAAACATAAACTAGCTATATTTAATTATTAAATAAACAATTCAGGAAAGGGGCCAGATTCCCGTTTCAGCATGTATATAAGTTCATACGTGTTTCCATAGTACTTCAGACATTTCTTTCTACTAAAATGTCTATTAGGTGAGACGCTACTTATATACCACACACTTTTAAATTGTAACTCATTAATGAGGGCACGCAAAACACTTCTGTTTTGCATATTATGACTAGTGAGTTTACTTAAATGTTTATAAATCATTTTAGAAGTCTATACAGTGGTTTATGCACATTTCTGTACTTTAATTTGCTGTAATTGTGCATCTTGTAGAAAAAAACTAATATTTAATTTTTCAGATTCTTCACCATGTCAGTTACAACAGAAGAATTTGTGTCCAATTTCCACTTTTTAAGCGGAACAACAATCAGAGAGAGGCGCAGGAACTTGTTTCTTTTGTTAAGTAGAACAAAGGAGTTAGATTATACAAAATTGGATTTTGCTAGTATTCAGCCAAAAACACCTCTGGAGGAGAAATTCAAAGTGGAAGTGTTAATATATTTCCGGAGGGTCTCGGATTTGGCAGATCTTTTAAAATGTGAAAATCCAATACTTATCCATCGAATTTTGAAAATTTCGTGGCTTCTTGAAGAAGTATTTAAAAATTATACTGGAGAAGCATTGATAATGGTCCTCTCATCAGTTTCTTTTAATGTAAAAGTGAAAATGATCAACAAGTTGTCATTAATTTTAAAAGATGCGCAACAAGCTGATTCATTTTATAGTGCTATAAATGAAAAGTATGGTGTATATTTGGCATCAAAACTGCTGCCTGCTTGTAGTTCCAAATTGATAATCAATTGTATTAAATGTGATAGAATTAAACTTACCCCTAGGCAGGTAATGATTATTATTAAAAAATATCCGGAAATAACTGAAGATATTATTCAGCAGCTTAGTAATAGTAAAAGTGTGAAAAATGTAGGAGAAGAATACAAACAAATATTTGTATTTATTGCAAAACATAATAGTGTTCAGTTTTTGAAATTGTACAAACAGTATAACCTACGTCTTCAGTTGGGTTGGAGAGTTACTGATAAATTTGTTCAGATCAATCCAGAAGATGTGGTGAACAATCCGAATACTTACATGGAATTTTTGCACAAGAGGCAATTAATGAAAAGTTTACGACAAAATACATCAAAATTCTTCATAAATTTCTTTCCAAAATCACTGGAACAATTACAAAGCACGTATAGTTTCATTTTTTCTTTATTCAGATGTCTACCTTACAAAATGCAAAATATACATTTGTTGTTGTCAACTTTTGAACAAGTTTATGGCAGTCAGTTATGGGATCATTCGGATTTTGTTACTCCACAGTTGTTAGCTCTGCTTAGTCCAGAGGAGCGCCAGGAGAGGATTAAAATAGAATATAAACCATGCGATATGTCGGAAGATGAATGGAATTGCTATTTAACGACAGAACACTCTATTCCGTTTTTGAAAAAGAGAATTTCTTTGAGTTCTGATATTCCTACACGCGCAGACCTTATGGGATTATTGGTGAGGACATGCAAAATAAATAAAGATTCGGCTGCTCTAGCAGAGATGTGCAAATATGTGGTAAATCATCATCGTAATGATCACATGACTGTACGAATGGCGTTTCTACGAACCCTTAAGAAGAAATTCCAGCTGGAAAATTTGAGTGAAGAGCATTGGTTATCCATTAATGAACTAATTAAAATTTTTGCTTTAAATGATGAATACTTTCCTCATAAAGGTGATTTTCTTGAAGGCTATATCCACTACCGTATTTTAAACAACTTACCTATAGCTGAGCAGTTAACTGATTGGATTAAATCTGAGTGTGGAACATTGGATTTGAATATAATCAAATCTAAGCCACAGTGTGAAAAACTGTGCTTGTTAGGATTTGCTGAAGTTATTCCTCAGGTATTTACTGAAAAGGATTTAAGAAAATGGCATTCTGTGTTACTAATAGCTTTCATGGATTGGAATAAACGGAATAAAAATGATCAAATTTCATTTGGTGCCCACACAAGTGCGATTGAGTCTTTGAAAGAGACGTTTAATGAAACAGCATATATAAACACTGAGACTGTAGCAGCATATTGCTTAAAGCAGAATATTGATCCAAAAATACTGTCTAACTTCCTAGCTGCCTATCTATCAGCGCAAGATAACTATTACCATAGATGTGTACCGATAGCAAAATGGTTAATAAAATACAACCCTCTACTTGTTTTGCAAAATATTGAAGTTTTAATACAAGTCATGCTGAAAATTTATGTGGTAAATGTTAGCAGCGTCTCCTTTTGGAGGCATTGTCGAAATTATTCGCATTTAGAAATTCCCTCAAAAGCCATCAGTATTTGTTTGAGCATAATATGCCAGAGAGAAGAAGATTCTGATAACTATGATGTGAAACTTAAGAATGCAATATTGGCTTTATCGTACTTAATGTCGGCGAATGAATTTATAAAGTTTGTACATCCATATTATCCACCAGAATTACGTGTGGAAGTAAACAGGAAACATGATAAAACGACGTACAAATACCAAAAAGCCATTGGTGTCAGCCTTAAAAACGTCAGTCCCCCACCGCAGATACTTCAAAGTATTTTAAATTTTTGCAAAGGCGACTACATGAGAGTAATCCAGCCCTCTTTATATTCAGTGTCGGGCAACTTAAATGAAGATCGACTGCTTCCATTCTTCAGTGAGTTGCTGGCACGTTCACTTTCCGTACGGAAACATGTACTGCATCTTGCATTTAGAACTCTCGACAAAGAACAGGTTTATAAAATGCTAAATCGATTCATGGAAACTGAAAAGAATGCGTCAAGTCGTAAATTTGTTTTTAAATGTTCATTCAACTTTTTTGTTAAGAATCCTACTGATTATTTATGGAATTTAGTCAAACTAAATGTGAACAAAGAAACCATTGCTGTATTAATGCAAATTGATAAGATTCCTTTGCAATACCTGGATCAGTATATATTATTTACATGGGAAGTTCTAAACAAGCACACCGACGCTGACATAGTGAGCAAACTGTATAAACCTATGCTTTTGAATTCACTTACATCTGATATAATTCCATTACTCCAAGTAGAATTTTGTAAAAATGTGATTGCAAATAACCTCTTCAAATGTAGTGTTCATCTTGATTATTTCGAGGCTGAAGTTCAGGCATTTACTTGCAGGTTTGTAACTCAGTGTGAACCCGAGGTGGAACAAGAAGAAACGTTGAAATTAAGTTTTGCCATGTTGAAAGACTACATTGTTGCCACGTGGAATAACGCAGATAAACGTTTTGCAGGTCGAATGTGCACTACAAATTTTCTGAAAACATTTTGCCGGGAATTTCTTGATGATAAATGCTCAAACGAGGAAATTCTCATAAAATTTGTACATTTTTGGGATGATTTCTTAAAACCGCATGAAGGATTTGAAGAATATTTGCATTTACAATTTACACTGATTTATTTTAAAAAACTTCCTTTACATGAGATAGGTCAAAAGCTTGCTGCCCTCTGTAATTCATTATCAAAGAGTTATGGGCTAATAATTCTAGTTCCATTTTGTAATAAGATAAATCAGTTTAATACCTATGTAACTAGTCAAGGAAGTGGCTTCGAAGAAGAAAATAAATATGTGTTAATTGAAAGCATTGTTTCGTGTGATAGTTCAATTGCATGCTTATTGTTAGTTGTTTTGATGTTGAACGATAATTATCCTACACTTCAGAAAACTATACTAAAATATAACAGAATTATAGAAATATTAGAAAGCAAACATGATAAGGATATTCAGATGTACCTACATAAACATTTTAGAAGTATTTGCAATAAAGTGTAGTAACTGGTGGGCAATATTTGTTGTTCTTTATGGCAAGAGTGAAATAATAGTTATTCGATGTCCAATTGTTGTTAAACGGGTCACTGAAATAACTCATAATTTTGTGGGCGCATTTTGAAGTGGATTCTTTTTATAGGGACACGGAAAATTCAGTTTTCAATTTTTTATCTTTTTTTGTTTATCACCAGTCTGGTGTAACCTACAGAAAAAAATAAGTTAAGAAATGCAGTATTTGTATTTATTTGAGCTTATTAGATATGCAAACTTACTTTGTAATTACAGAATTACGTATTACAAATGGTGGTAAAAATGTAACAAGCGAGAAAATACACCTCAACTTTATTTTGTGCAATTTAAGTTGCAACTTAAATTGCACAAAATAAATACAAAAAGCTGTCGACTAGTTTTCTTTATATGGCTCACTTACAACTAACGCTACCGATTGCTGGACTCTGTATAAGTTGAAGTAAATATTGCAGCACTTGCGTAAGTTACTCCAGCAGTTTTTTTTTGTTACCTGGCCAGGACTAAACTCCAGAAGCACGTGCTTCTGGACATTTACTTTTTAATTGGGAAATCCACCCACAAAGTTATGAAATATTTTATAATTTATAAACAATTATAATAGTTGTGTGTATATAATATTTAACATATTTTATCACATTTTTGTACAGCGATGTGTTGTTTTAATAAAGTTAATTTTTGCACTAAGATATCTACAATGTATTTTTTCATCAATATATGTACAGGGTGTCTCCAAAACGTCAGTACAAAACATTAGCATAAATTCCTGAGGCTAAATTATGACGATCTACCCCAACTTTCCTTAGTTTCAAAGTTGATAGTTTTCGAATACAGGGCCTTAAAGTTGTTTTTTACTTTTTAAAAATATTTATCTTAATAGTAGCAGAATCTGCACGAAATTTGGTATGAATGGTTTTTTTAGGATGAGAAAACTAGATCTGATTATAGTTTTGATGTACATTGCAGAGGGTGCCGCCAGCAGCATTTTCCATACCGAAAGCTTTATAACTTTTTGTGATTCGGTGTAATAAATTTCTAACAAAAAATTCTTATTTCCTGGCATTTTTGTCCAAAAAAGGTGTTCTCGGTAGGTGTTGCTCTGAGCAACCATTTCTGAGATAATTGAATTTAAATGTATTATTGCATACTGAAACTCGTCATTGCCTTATTTCACACTTTATCAGGCTTAGGACTCGTCTAAAAAATTTGAAGCGTAAGCGGGCCAGCAACAAGAAAAATTTACATAGCAACAAGTTAACAATGATAAGAATGTAAAAATGAACTGGCATAGAACAATAGTAATAACATAAAATCAATAACGAACTAAAACAGCAATGTTAATTGTTTGAAAAACTCTAAGTAAATGTTTAAAATGACCTCCATTTTCAAGTACAGAAAGATTAATTCGACGGAGGAAGTTGAAATGCACCTTTTCCATCATCTCTGTATCTAACCATAAAACGTTTATTGAATCTTGTATTTGTGCCCACAATTCTTCTTCGGGCTACATGTGTAGAGTATACCATCCCTTTAAGAGTAATCTACCGGCGTTAAATTCGGTGAGGGGGGTGACCAATTTGCAGGAGCATCATTTCCTCTGCCGATCCATCGATTTCGAAAATTCTCATTTAAATGATTTGTAACATTTAAAGTGAAGTGTAACGGTGCACCATCGTGCATGAACCACACGTTTTGTCTAGTAGTCAGTGGAAGATCTTCCAATAAATTTGGAAAATTTACTCTGAGGTGTTCCAGGTAGTTTAAGCCATTTAAACGAAGTGGTAAGATACAGGACCAATTATAAATCTATCAATGATTCCTACCGTCCATAATCAACAATTGGAGCAGAATCATCGATTTCTCGAAGACGTCCTTCAACAGTAGCAAATATTTGGTCGGTGGGTACGCGCTTATTTGGAAAGCTTTCTCTGTATACTCTCACCGACTCCCGATCATTTCCTTGACAATAACCATAAACTAATACCATGCCAGTCATAGCAAAAAATGTAAAATTTTAATATTAAATTTTGAAATTAAACAATAAAAGGTTTGTCAAATTGAACTATTTGACAATACTGTAAGTAATAACTAGGGTTTCCAGTACCGGGATCCAAAACTGGGACCTTCCTGGGATTCTACAAAGAACACCGAGTCGCAGGACCACAGCCACCACAGGCAAAATCCTGGCACCATGTCAATATGTGTACGAGTATACAATATCAGAGAATTAGGACGGGTATTCAACGACGTACGGCATATTACTCATGCCTTGTGCACATTTTGCATTATTTGCGTTTTGCATTGACAAGAGAGGTATTGTATACCCACCAGCATGGAATCCTAGAGAGTGTTACGATACTTTTGGAGCGTCCCCCGTAGTATTGAACTCTTGCCGGCTGAATCTTTGAATCTGAATATTTATGGCTGGCTTTTTGCCAATTTTTGCACCCTTTAAACTAGGTATAATTTGCTGTATCTTATTTTTAATTATTTTCCTATAATTATCAAGCAGTTTGGTAAGCAACTCTTCGAATAATTACCCATATTTTACTAATTAAATTTATTTTGGTCATATTCCTACAGATATTTGTATATGGCGCTTAGGCAACCCTTGTTGCAAATTATTCTGCACTATTCTATTTGTTGCTAGATAAAGGATATCTCTTCTTGCAGTCACATTTTTCAGGCTGTTTTTTTCGCATCTTCTGGCCCAAAAATTTTGGAAAGTTTTGATAACTGGTGACTGGTGGAATTTTTGAGTTCTTTCCCATTTTAAACTTGGTGTGAGCTGCTGGTGCCTCGACTGTGTGCTTGATTTATGGGCTAATTAGTGTAGCCTCGCTCCGTTTCGTTTTGAGGAGGATCTACAAGGCACATGTGTTCTTTAAGACGTTCGTATTTAATTTGTAGTACTTACGTCATTCGCAAATTGCGGATTCGTTTGAGGTCAGCAGCCCCCTTGCACTTTTATGGCTGCCCGTCATTACTCAAGGTAAGCTGTCTCTAGTCTCGGCTCCTTAATCGTAGATTTATTTGGGCGTTGTGCGTTATAGCCATTTCCTGTCGGATACGATTCCCTGTGGGATTCGATTTACTGTCGGATGCTTGTTCCTGTCGGATACGATCTTGGGAGAGTCTGGACGCTTCTTGCGAGAGGTTGAACTCCTCCCTGAAGAGGCTTAGCATTCCTTGTTCGGCTGCACCCCGCGGCCATCCAAACCGTCGATTTGGGCTCCTGAAATTATCGAGTTGTCAAGGAATTCTGCAATTCCTGGGAACTACGCTAGAGAGTGTAGCATTGCACTCACCTGTGACATATTCACCGCTTTCTCGGCCCGCTTGGCCTTCCGTTACGACTGCCGAAACCCTCGCTGCTTTAGCCGGCTTCGCCCCCTCAAGCCAACAGGAAGGTCAGGATGTGCGATAATTTTTGGCATAGCAATGCTTCGTCTAGTTAGTTATTAGTGCATGCTTTTGTATAGATCTGATGCGTTATTATAATAGGGCTCTTGCAAATTTCGAGCATCCATTTTGTGCATTTTAGTGAGCTTTATCGAATCATTAATCGAGCTTACCCGAGTTTGTGAAGGCAGCTCTGCGGCTTAATAGCCCCGAGCCACGGCTTCTCTGCCGAACCTACGAATTTCACAGATTAGTCAGCCTTTATGCCGCTGCCTTATTTGCATTTAAGTGCATCCTGGCAAATTAATGTCAGAACACTTACTAGTGTCCTGTTTCGGTGGTTCCGCCGAGGACTGGGGTTTTGCCGGCCGCCGCGCCCCATCGAGCTCCCCTGCGAATTGTATGTTAGATCTTTCGTTCAATTATTTCAGATTTAAGGTCGTACTTACTGCTCGTTGCCTGCGGTTTGTTTGTTATACATTCACTTATTTCGTCGCCATTTGCTGTCAGCCGTCTGACGTTTGCCGCGTTGTTTCGATGTTGATAGTGGCTAGAGTAGCGACATCGGTAGTCGATTGCTTCTGCAGTTTCAGTTCATGACTGATTAATCTCGGGTTAGTAGCGATTGCGTCATAAGGCCCGCCGCCGGTAGAATAATTGTCAATTCCGCGTTATTGTACTTTATTTGCGAGTCTCTACGTAGGTACAAGTTTGCCGAAGGTTTATTCAAGCGATTGCTTTAGTGTTCATTTATGTACCTGATGTATTTCCACTGAGAAATCTACCCTGCTTTTATATGGCCATATTCCTGGTAGTTTTGACCTTTAGAAATTTTGAATACTTACTTAGGATCTTTCTGAGCTGATATTCGGGGTTTCGCATCAGCTGAGCGCTTGCATAACCTGGCTCTACTTTGCCCTGCCTCACGGGGTCTATTCTAGTTTTTTTTTGTAAGTCAATATTCGCTACGCTTCCTTTAAACCTCGCGTTATTTTATGCTTTCGCGGAATGTCGGCACCTGAGTAGGGAGTTCGACTGATTTGTGCCGTGCTCGAAATGTCTTAGTGCGTTAGCCTATTCATTTATATTAATAGCCCCCTTTATTGTTTTTTTTATGTACTTATATTTAGTTTATATTTTTGAAAATCTAGTATTGACGATGATTAGCAATATTCTTTTTTTTTAAATGATCTATACTTATATGTTTGCGGGTTTGCGATGCACTATAGTACCCACCAGTATTTAAAATAAAGCTGTGTTATATTCATTGGTTGTTGGCTTATTTTTTTTTGATCTGCTGGCAATTGTCCTTACCTTGTGTACGGTCCGGCATAAGGATTGGATCTGAGTCGAGGACCTGGCGCACTCTCCTATTTTTTTTTCAGCATAGCTGGAACCCTGCGACCCTCGCGGCGAGCTAGCCCAACTAGGCCGATAATTACCAGCCGGCAAAATAACCAATATAACTTTCGCCAAAAGGTAAGGCCGACCCTCTATCTTCCCTTACAAGAGTATTTTCAGTGGCAGGATCTTTTTCTACAAAAATCCGTTTGAAATAGGGGATGCGTCCTTAAATGCCCTTGTAGTTTTAAGTTCTTATTTTATGTCAAAATAGTTTATTTCTTAGTTATCTACACTCGTTTACTATATAACATACTATCCTGATACTACTAATATTTAAATAAAAATTACTTTATTTAACTTAAAACACTTGTTTTTCTTTGGAATTTGTTTTCAAGCTGAACACAATTTCACCTTAGGGACAAGATTTTTGGGACTAGTTGTGGGACTTAAAATTTAGCTTGTAAGTCCCGAAAAAACTTAGGTCCCAGGACTTGGAAACCCTACTAATGACGATACCTATCATTGTTAACTCGTTGCTATGTTAATTCTTATTATTGTTGGCCCTCAAACAAGCTTCAAATTTTTTGGACCAGTCCTAAGTCTGCATAAAGTGTGAAGGAAGGCAACGAGTTCAAGTACGCAATAAAACATTTACAAAGTTATGAAGTTTTAGATGTATGCGAAATGCTGCTAGTGGCGCCCTCTCCAATGTTCATTTAAACTCATCAGATCTGGTTTTCTCATCACAAAAAAAAACCATTAATGACAAATTTCGTGCAGGTTCTGCTATAAGATAAATATTAAAAAAAAGTAAAAATCTGGTGTGATACACGCACACAACTTCCTTTTACAGTGATATTATAATTATAGGCCAGTCGATAAGTATTTTAAAATGGCTGTTAGCGGGAGTAATTCCGGACAAGCTGGAATAAATTTTAATCTGTTCTGTTGGGACTCAGAAAATATATATTAATTTTGCACCCCTTGACAGGCCCGGATTTAGCCGCTATGCTTAAAAAAAGGTCTAAATTTTTATAATTTTTCCTAATATTAGTGAATATCTCGATTAGTATCAACTTTTGAGCAAAATGCGTAGTTGTCAAAATTAAAGAAGAGTAAATTCTCTACAAAAAATGTTCTATACATTTTTGTCATACGTTCGCTTGTTTCGAATTCATAGGCGTCGAAATATATTTTTTTTCGAGCATTTGCTTGTTACTTTCTTTTACGATAAAAGAAGTATTGGATTCAACCCAAAAATTCGAAATTGAGTTTTCAACAGATCTTCACGTTTTAAAGTGCCCTGAACCCAAAAAACATGTTTTTGTTTATTGCTCTGTCTGTGTGTCGGTCTGTCGGTGTGTCTGTTTGTGAACAGAATATCTCAAAACGAAAAGAGGTATGACGTTGAAACTTCATATATAAGTTTTGTGTACTATCTAGATACGACAGCAAGCTTTTGAAGAAAATCGCATAACCGGAAGTAGGTGTTTACTCTTTTGGTTTTTTAGTTTTTTTTGGATTTTTTCAAAAACGGCTCTAACGATTTTTTTCAAACTTTACAATTTTATTAAATTTTTAATGTGTATTGATGTGAGCTAGGCAATTTTTCAGTCGAATACCTCTAAAATGGGTTTCTTTTGTTTCCTTTTAAACATTTTTTTATTAACTCCTATTTTAAATAGAACACCCAGTATATTATTACATTCTTGAATTCAGCTTAAAATTTTAGAGAAAATTTGTCTCTTGAACTAACGCTCTATTGTGTACGGTTTCTGTACAAATTGCATTTTTTGAAAATTTTTGACAAATGCTTGTATGTATGTATATATGTATGTATGTATGTATAATACTTGCGGTGTAAAAGTTGCTGCTTTATGTGCTTGCATCTGGCGGTACAATGCTCAACTTGTGCGGGATTCGGGATACAAAGTTAAAGATTAAAAATCAAATTTTGGCTAATAGGCCAGTCGATAAGTCTTTTGAAATGGCTGTTAGCGGGAGTAATTCCCGATGATTCAATTAGGGACAACATTTTATTTGTGCATGCATTTAGTGGCTGCGATACTGTTTCCGCACTATACAGGCAGGAGAAAATGAAGTTCGTTAAACTTCTACAGAAAGAGAAAAACTTACAGAAGGCTGTTCAAATTTTCAAAGACCCAAACGCGTCCCCAGAGGAAATAGATAAAGTGGGAGAACAATTTCTTCTTCTTCTGTATGGATCACAACACTATGTATCATTGAACATGTATAGATACCAGTGTTTCGTACAATCTATTAACAGAAGTTTACCAAATCTAGCATCATAGCCACCAACCAAAGACGCAGCTCGCTTGCACTCGTTCCGTACTTACAACCAAATTTAGCTATGGTATGGAAACGAAAAATCACCTTTAGAGTGGGGATGGAGAAATTCAAAGAATGGATTAATGCCCATTCTCACTGTACAAGACGCAGTTCCCCAAGAATTCTTAAACTAATTTCTTGTAAATGCGCCAAAGGTTGTAATGTATCTTGTAGCTGTCGCAAAGCAGGTTTTCACTGCTCAGTAATATGTGGTTTCTGTCAGGGCAAATCTTGTTTGAATACTGTCGACGTGATCGAAGTAGACGACGAAGACGACGATGAGGACTTGCATATCGATCTAGAACATTCCCAAGATTATGAAGCAAATTCGGAACACGAGATAGATATTGTTGAAAGTCAAAGTGATATTGAACAACCACCAACATGAATAAGGCAAAAAAAAATTGATGAGCAGTCAAAAGAAACTTGAAGTTAGCAAAGTTGGAATAGTGGATTAGGCCTATTGGGGGTTCCATTTAAAAAAACGCGTCGAGTACTCTACCTCTAGGTGGTGTGGAAGCGAGTACAAAGTAAGCGACATAATTTCTTTACATGAGTAATAGAAATAGTACAACGAACAAGAATTTTTTGTCGCAGCGAACGTCAATAATAATTAAAAAAAATCTGGTGTGATACACGCACACAACTTCCTTTCATAGTGATTTTATAATTAGCCAAAATTTGATTTTTAATCTTTAACTTTGTATCCCGAATTCGGGGCAAGTTGAGCATTGTACCGCCAGATGCAAGCACATAAAGCACCAGCCTCTACACCGCAAGGTAAAACGAGGTTATCGATTATACATACATACATAGGTACATACATTCAAGCATTTGTCAAAAATTGTCAAAAATTTGCAATTTGTACAGAAACCATACAAAATAGAGCGTTAGTTCAAGAGACAAATTTTCTCTAAAATTTTAAGCTGAATTCAAGAATGTAATAATATACTGGGTGTTCTATTTAAAATAGGAGTTAATAAAAAAAATTGGAAAAGAAACCAAAAGAAACCCATTTTAGAGGTATTCGACTGGAAAATTGCCTAGCTCACATCAATACACATTAAAAATGTAATAAAATGTGAAGTTTGAAAAAATCGTAGCAGCCGTTTTTGAAAAAATCGAAAAAAACTGAAAAATCACAAGAGTAAACACATACTTCCGGTTATGCGATTTTCTTCAAAAGCATGGTGTCGCATCTAGATTGTACACAAAACTTATATATGAAGTTTCAACGTCATACCTCTTTTCGTTTTGAGATATTCTGTTCACAAACAGACACACAGACAGACAGACGCACAGACAGAGCAATGAACAAAAACATGTTTTTTGTGTTCAGGGCACTTGAAAACGTGAAGATCTGTTGAAAACTCAATTTCGAATTTTTAGGGTGAATCCAATACTTCTTTTATCGTAAAAGAAAGTAACAAGGAAATACTCGAAAAAATATATTTCGACACCTATGAATTCGAAACAAGCGAATATATGACAAAAATCTATAGAACATTTTTTGTAGAGAATTTACTCTTCTTTAATTTTGATAACTACGTATTTTGCTCAAAAGTTGATACTAATCGAGATATTCACTAATATTAGGAAAAATATAAAAATTTAGGCCTTTTTTTAAGTATAGCGGTTAAATCCGGGCCTGTCAAGGGGTGCAAAATTAATATATATTTTCTGAGCCCCAACAGAACAGATTAAAATTTATTCCAGCTTGTCCGGAATTATTCCCGCTAAAATGTACTTGTCGACTGGCCTATTAGCCTAAAATTTGATTTTAAATTTTTAAGCATTTGTCAAAAATTTGCAAAAATTACAAATTCTACAGTACAGAATAGAGCGTTGGTTGAAGAGACAAATTTTCTCTAGAATTTTAAGCTGATTTAAAAAATGTAATAATATACCCAGTGTTCTATTTAAAATAGGAGTTAATAAAAAAAATATAAAACAAAAGAAACCCATTTTAGAAGTATTCAACTGGAAAATCACCTGTTGTGTTTAATCGGTGATTATTAACAACATCAATTATTAGGTTCGAGTACTTTTAATACAACACAAAATACAAAGTGAATAAGGCTGACAAGTAGCTTATCTATCTAACAATTGACAACGTATGCGCGCACGTACAACATATTACACGAGCGAGTACGAACTGCCGCTTCCTCACACGTTTCCGCCTAACCTAACACTCACGTTCTGTCACTAGCTCCCTCTAGACACAACACCCCTCCCTCCTAGTTTGTAAAATCCGCGAGGAACCTTGGAGGGACCCTTGTTCTCTGTGGACGAGGAGTCCTTAGTGTTGATGTTGATGCCGCTGCACCCATCGTGTCTGGATCTTGTTCCATTCCCACTGTGTCAGATATCTCGGCTGTTGGTTCTTTCCCGCTTGAGCTGCTCTCCGCTTTTGTAATACTTTCTGGCTCATCTCGGACTACCTCAGTGATCTTAGTAGATCTACAGCGAAGCTGATTAGTGTGTTTATGCAATCTGTTGCCTTCAGGTGTTGCTATTCTGTATGAAACAGGACCTGCAGTTGTTTCGATGGTTCCGGGTATCCATTTTGGACCACTTGCTGAATAATTCCTGGCAAATACTGTCTCATCCTTAGTGAATTTGCGAAGTGGTTTCTCTTCTATTCCTTCCTCTTGTTTGGCAACCATTTCTTGCACCATATCTGGATGCAACCGATCAAGGACGGTTGACAGCTTTTGTCCCATAAACAATTCTGCTGGACTTTGACCAGTTGTTGCATGAGGCGTTATGTGCTGTTGTAGTAAGAATCGTGTTAATTTAGTGTTCCAATCTCCTTCCCCCAACTTCTTTAATCCTTCCTTTGTCGATCTCACCATTCGCTCGGCTTGACCATTAGCCGCCGGGTTATATGGAGCAATTCTTGCATGTCGAATCCCATTCCGTTTTACAAATGTTTGGAATTCCTGTGAGGTGAACGCTGTTCCATTATCGCTTACGATGACATCAGGAATGCCATGTGTAGCAAATAGTTCTCGAAGAGCCTTAATTGCTGCTTCTGCTGAAGTTGTTGGTACGAGACGTACTTCTAACCATTTGGAAAATGCATCTACTATTATAATGAAATACTGGCCTTGCATGGGACCTGCGAAGTCTATATGGATCCTCGACCATGGCATTCGTGCCCATTCGCACAGCTGAACTGGAGCTCTTCGTGGCATAGCATGAATTTCTTGACATTGTTTGCAATTTGCCACCCTTTCTTCTACTTGTGCATCCATATCTGGCCACCAGACGTAAGACCTGGCCAATGCTTTCATCCTAACTATCCCTGGATGTCCTGAGTGCAGAATTTCCAGTACCTCAGGTCTTTCTTTTGGAGGAATTACCACTCTATTGCCTAGTAGTAGACAGTTTTGGTATGCTGAAAATTGATTTCGTATTCCCCAAAAGCCTTTTAGTTCCGGAGGGATGTCTTGGATCCTGTTTGGCCATCCCTTTTGGGTCCAGTGTAAGACGCGTGACAATACCGGGTCCTTTCCTGTACCTACTGCAACATCCTTTGCTGTGATAACTGGTTCTGGTATGGCTTCCAGCATTAGGACCTCGTGTGCTGGCGGAACCACCAATTCTTCTTCTACAAGTGGCAACCTACTCAGGCAGTCAGCATGTGCAATTTGTTTCCCTGGAATGTGCAGCAATCTGTACTCATATACACTTAATATAAGTCTCCACCTTAGCATGCGAGGTGATAAAACGTCTGGCGTTAGCTTATTTTCACCCAGGATTCCCAACAACGGCTTATGGTCAGTCCTGATCTCAATGGTTCGACCAAAAATGTAGTCATGAAATTTCTTGACTCCTACAATGATGGCGAGTGCTTCTTTGTCCAGCTGCGCAAAATTCCTTTCCGTTGACGTTAGTGTCCTGCTGTGGAATGCTACTGGAACTTCTTTCCCATCCTCCGTCGTTTGGCTTAGGATGGCCTCAACTGCATATGGAATAGCATCACAGGTAAGTGCTAACGGTCTTGCTTCATCGTAGTGGGCTAATAGTAATTCTGTTGACAACGAGTCCTTTCACTCCTGGAAAGCTTGCTCTTCTGTCTTTGTCCACTTCCAAATTTCATTTTTGTGTAACAACTGGTGCAAGGGCTCTGCTACTGTAGCTTTGTCCTTTAAGAATGCATGGTAAAAGTTTAGCAAACCCAAAAAAGCTTGAAGTTCTTGCTTATTTTGTGGACTCGGTGCTTGTTTAATTGCTCGTACTTTTTCTTCCATAGGCTGTATTCCTTCTGCCGTTATTTTGTATCCCAAGAATATGATTTCGCTTGTATGCAGGATACACTTTTCGCGTTTGAGGCGAAGTCCATCTTCTTGGAAGCGTCGCAGTACTTCCCTCAGTCGAGTTGCAAGCTCTTGATCCGATCCTCCAACTATTAGGATGTCGTCGAAATACGGTAACACACCTGGAATACCTGCTAGACGTGTGTCTACAAATCTCTGGAAAATTTGAGGTGCTACGGAAATCCAAATTGTAATCTTTTGACTTTGAATGCGCCTTTATGAGTAATAATCGTTTGTGCTTCTGCACTGGCTTCATCGACTTCCAGCTGCTGGTATACTTGCTTCAAGTCAAGTTTTGCAAAGACTTTACCTCCTGACAATGTTGCAAACAATTGTTGTATTGCCGGTACTGGATAAACATCCCTTCTCACTGCTTTGTTGACTGTAGCCCGATAATCTCCACATATTCGGACTTCTCTGGAGCTTTTGAGTACTGTCACGATTGGCGTGGCCCACCATGGGTGATTTACTGGTTCTAGCACACCCTGGTCACATAGTTTACTTAATTCCGTTTCAATTAGTGGTTTTATTGCAAACTGTACTTTTCGCGCTTTAAATGCTACCGGTTTAATCAAAGGATCCAAATCTAAGGAGATTGGAGACCCCTTAAATTTCCCGAGTTCTTCTGAGAACACTTCTGCATATTCTGCAGCGATTGCATTAAAGTTTATTGTAGTTACCTCGTTTATTCCCGCAATCTTTATGTTGAGTGGGTTAAACCAGTTTCTTCCGAGTAAACTAGCATTATCACCATTTGTTACGAATTGTGCAGACAAAGTTCCTAGTTCCACTAGCACATCACACGTTCCTATTGTCTTTATTTGTTTCTGCTGATAGTCCCGTAAAATCAGACTGTTTTCGCGCAACTTTGGTTTGTCAGCACTAAATAAACGCCCGAGAGTGTTCTGTCCTATAACTGAATATGCGGCCCCTGAAACGACCTCCATCACACACCTCGTTTTATTTAGTAAAACCGGTACCTTTACTTTTGTGGCCGGATCCTCAAATTCATCGATGCTGTAGATAGGTTCGTAATGTTCGTTATTTACACTATTTACGTTCTGTGCACTAACACTATTTGTTGTTGTTTTCTTTGCATTTGAACTTCCGGAATTGTTTCCTTTCTTCTCGTCCCTTTTCTTTGAAAGACAGGCTCTTTCAATGTGTCCAATTTTACCACAATAATTGCATTTCGCTTCCTTAAAGAAACATTCATCAGGTGAATGTTTTTTCGTGCAACGAAAACAAATTACAAATTCTACAGTACAGAATAGAGCGTTAGTTGAAGAGACAAATTTTCTCTAGAATTTTAAGCTGATTTAAAAAATGTAATAATATACCCAGTGTTCTATTTAAAATAGGAGTTAATAAAAAAATATAAAACAAAAGAAACCCATTTTAGAAGTATTCAACTGGAAAATCACCTGTTGTGTTTAATCGGTGATTATTAACAACATCAATTATTAGGTTCGAGTACTTTTAATACAACACAAAATACAAAGTGAATAAGGCTGATAAGTAGCTTATATATCTAACAATTGGCAACGTATGCGCGCACGTACAACATATTACACGAGCGAGTACGAACTGCCGTTTCCTCACACCTTTCCGCCTAACCTAACACTCACGTTCTGTCACTAGCTCCCTCTAGACACAACATCACCTATCTCACATCAATATATATAAATATACAACAGCTCTGCAGGCCTAGTGGCCCAAGGCTTCAATAGTCTTTTTCCACTTCTTTTTGTTTCTTGCCAGCTCTCTTCATTCTGTGATTTGACACTGATTAAGGTCCTCCTTAACTGCCTCCATCCATTTTCTTCTCGGTCGGCCCCTTTTTCACCTCGTACCTGCTTCACTCTCTAATAGAAACTTCGTGTTCAAACCTATTTATATTTGCCGCTGCGGCTAACTGCAATTCGTATTTCGCGGGTCCCGCACGTTTAAATCTTTTGTACGCGCTGTACCAGCGGCGGAGGGAACTCGGCTGCAGCCACGCTTGCAGTCAGTGCGAAAAACATCAAGTAGTTGAAAGGGTGTCGCTACGCAGCCCGTTTTTACTTTGCTTTAACAGAATTTACGATTAGTTTGTTTAATAGATTATGTGTGGTGTGTAAATAATATTGTGTTGTTTACTAAATTAAAGGTTGTTAAATTTACCGCTTTGTTTTTTAATAATACTGAAAGAAAGGGAAATCCAGCCTGAAATTCCACATGGTCTTTCGAGCCGGATGCACCACACATGATTGAGGTAAAACAATCAAGGCAAGCAAATTAATCAAGTTCCAGAAAGCTTTCGTGAGTGAAACAAGAAAACGGCACGGTGGCACAACTCTCCATTGGGGTACCAGCAAAGCTCGCACGCTGCAAGACGGAAGCCTACAGTGGACCAAATTTTTGTGTTGGCAGCGTCCGCTGTAGCACAATTCGCGTGCAAGTTTTAACTGGCGATCTGCACTCCCAAGGCAACGTTGAAATTCCAGCCCTTGGCAGCACGGCGTCTTATGGTTCGAGTCATCGATTGGCCCATAGGATCCATTCTTTTGTTGGGAAAAGCGCTTGGTTCGAATTGCAAGTAAGTGAGTCATCCTGTAACTTCCTAAAATCCGTTCCTTTATTTGAGATTCTGTACAAACGCGATGGCCGAATTAGAACAGCAATTGCAATCATTAAAACGGCAACGTGCCTCGGTAAAAGCAAAATTAACTATGTTTAAAAATTATTTGAATGGAATTGGTCAGCTAAATAACTCGTTAGACGATGCAACTGTAATTGAAGTAGAGGAGCGTTTGGACAAATTTACTAAACTATTTGAAAATTTTGACGATATTCAAACTCAAATCGACAGTTTGGTAGATGATATCGATACGGAATTTGTACAACGCGAAGAGTTTGATAACTCATATTTTTCCACAGTAGCTATCGCTAAAAACTTAATAACGAACGCTGTAAAGGTAAAAACCACTCAAGATGACAACGCATCTTCGGCCTCAGTTGTAGGATCGCGGTTACAGGGAATAAAACTCCCGGTCATTGAACTCCCAAAATATGATGGAAGCTACGAAACATAGCTAGAATTTCGGGATACATTTCAATCTTTGATACACGAGAATGAAAGCATAACTGACATTCAAAGATACCATTATTTGAGATCAGCTTTATCAGGTGGTGCATTCCAAGTGATTCAATCATTAGAGTTCACGTCAACAAATTATGCAATTGCCTGGGACGTCTTATGCAAACGCTTTAACAATTTTCGACTTCTCGTGCACAATCACATAAAGGCACTTTTCAATTTAGAACCGATTTCCAAGGAATCCTCTGTGAAAATTCGCCAATTGATCGATGCGTTACTTAAACATTTACGTGCTTTGAAATTACTGAAACAACCCACCGATCAATGGGACACACTAATCATATATTTAATTAGTACAAAATTAGATAAAGTTACGGTCAGGGAATGGGAGGAATACAAGGCCGACACGAAAATACCCACTCTTAACAATCTTTTGCAATTTTTGAAATCCCGTGCGGACCTGTTAGAAACTTTGGAGATGAATCATTTACAGAAAGCTAGTGAAAATAAAAAGCCAAATTCTCGTGCTTTTGTAGGGGTTAAAGACACTTGCAAAGAGTTTGCAAAATTATCAGTAGACGAACGTTTTGCTCGAACACAAGCAGCAAAATTATGTCTAAATTGCTTGCGTAAAGGCCATTTTAGTAGATTTTGTAAAGCAGGCTCCTGTAGGAAGTGTCGCGGTAGACATCATACATTGCTACATAGGGAAAAACCCGCGACCAACTCAGCTGACCTTTCTCAATCAAATCAAACCGCTTTGCTTCTCGCGGCTGAAACTCCAAGTGTTGCGCTTTCAGTTAGGTCTTCAAGTCAAGTTATTTTATCAACGGCAAGCGTTTTGGTGTACGATATTAACAGCCAACCACACAAAATTAGGGCTCTCTTAGATTGCGGCTCTCAATCGAGTTTCATAACAACGCGTGTTTGGCAAATATTAAAGTTGAAATTAGAAACGGCTAATCTCGCCGTCTCGGGCTTAACACAACTAGTATCTCATAGCAATAACAAATGCACTGTTAGGGTTTGTTGTAGTCGAGGCTCATTTATATCGAATCTTTCTTGTTTTTTATTGCCGCAAATTACTGAAGATCTTCCAAATTTAAGATTAGATGCGACTGATCTTCAAATTCCAAGCAACATAACTTTGGCGGATTCAGAATTTAATGTGCCTGGGCCCATCGATCTCTTAATAGGGGCCGATCTCTTTTGGAATTTGATAGGCGTAGGGCGAATTGTGTTAGGGCAAAATAACCCCATTCTGCAACGCACAAGACTGGGTTGGATAGTTGCTGGTCCCGTAGGATTGAATCAATCAAATAATTCCACCTGCAATGTAAGTTCAAATCTTGAAGCACAAGTCGCGAAGTTCTGGGAAATGGAGGAATTTGCAAATACGACGCCTCGTTCTAAAGAGGAAATTGAGTGTGAAAATAATTTCACCAAAAATACAAGGCGAGACGAAGATGGGAGATTCGTTGTCACTATTCCATTTAAGCACCCAACATCATTGTTAGGGAATTCCTTCCAGCAAGCAAAGCGGCGATTTTTGTCACTGGAAAAGCGATTACAGGCGGATCCAAATCTTAAAAACGAATATACAAATTCTATATCTGAATATGAATCCTTAGGTCATATGTCACAAGTTTTAGAAAATTCACCTGATTCTACGGCTTCATATTACATGCCACATCATGGCGTCATGCGCGAAGGTAGCACCACAACGAAGTTGCGTGTTGTTTTTGACGGTTCGGCGCGAAGCGACAGCAGTTACTCAATAAATGATTTGCAAATGATAGGGCCAATAATACAAAACGACATGCTGTCCATACTTTTAAGATTCCGAAAACACACGTATGTTGCTTTATCCGACATTGAAAAAATGTATCGGCAAGTTTTGGTAGAACCTGAGCAGCGACCACTTCAGCGAATTCTTTGGAGATCGGACTCAAAACTTTCTTTAGGAGTTTATCAGCTTAACACGGTAACTTACGGAACAGCTAGCGGTTCTTTTTTGGCGATTCGTTGTCGCTTTCAATTAGCGCAAGAGTATCAATGTTCCCTACCAAATATAGTGCATACAATAAAACAGGATTTCTTTGTGGATGAGCTCCTTACTGGAGCCGAAACTGTGGAGGAGTTAGCATCAACATGCAAACAAATTTCTGAAGTGCTCCAAAAGGGATGTTTTGTACTACGTAAGTTGATTTCCAACGATTCTCACGCTCTAAACTTGGTAGCTAATGAGCAAAATTCTGATGAAGTGCGTGATCTCGTTCACGGCGATGTCAATAAAACATTGGGTCTGTCTTGGTCATCTAAAGAAGACGTTCTATTGTATAAAATAAATATTTCGTTAGAAAATCAAACCGTCACTAAGCGGGCTATACTTTCGACACTTGCTCAAATATTCGACCCTCTTGGTTTGCTAAGTCCAGCCGTGGTAACAGCTAACATTATTTTACAAAAATTATGGGAAGAAAAGCTCTCGTGGGATCAGTCGGTACCTCAACACGTACACTCAAAATGGTTAAAATTTAGGGACGAACTTTCAATGTTAAACGCACTCAGGATACCCTGAGATGTAGTGATTAAGCAGGCTATTAGAATAGAATTGCACGGTTTTTCAGATGCCTCAAAGGACGCTTATGGGGGTTGTGTCTATTTAAGATCAACTGATTCACACGGTAATGTCTTTGTTCAATTATTATGCGCTAAATCAAAGGTCGCTCCTCTTAAACGCTCAACAATTCCGCGATTAGAACTATGTGGTAGTTTGATACTTGCACGACTAGTAAATAAAGTCACGACATCGTTAAATGTAAGGTTTGATTCAACTGTTCTTTGGTGCGATTCAACAGTTGTCTTAGGTTTTTAAAGGCATCTCCAAATTCGCTCAAAACGTTTGTTGCTAATCGTGTCGCCGAAATACAGTCGTTGACGGAAATTAAATATTGGAGGCACGTTTCAACTAAAGACAATCCAGCGGACTCTTTATCGTGGGGAGTAAGTCCTGGGCAATTAAATGATCTAGGTATGTGGTGGCGCGGTCCTAACTGGCTATCCACGTCAGAATCAACGTGGCCTGAGCATAATTTTTCTATTCGCGATTTACCGGAATTAAGGCAATCGACACAATCTTTTGTTAATATTCGATCTACGGCACTTGACCAGCACAAATATTCAAGTTTAAACAGATTGGAGCGCATCGTGGCTTATTGTCTGAGATTTTTAAGAAATAGCCTTGTTCCTCCTGAACTGCGCGAAATGGGTCCATTATCAGTTAAGGAATTAAACCGATCGCTCATAAAATTAATTTTAATGGCACAACAAGAGTCTTTTCCGCAAGAACTTATGTCGCTTAAGCGTGGAAAACCCGTTGATTCCAAAAGAAAATTACTTGGTTTAAATCCATTTATAGACGAAAACGGTGTCATACGCGTGGGTGGCCGTTTAAGTAATTCGGAGTTTGATTATGACAAGCGGCATCCAATAATTGTAGATGGGAGATCGCCTCTTATGAAGTTGATATTTAAACGCGAAGATGTTAGATTGTTACACCCCGGGCCTCAACTTCTTTTGGCAGCTATTCGTGACAAGTTTTGGCCTATTGCTGGGAAGAATTCTGTAAGGGGAATTGTGCGCGATTGCATTAGATGTTTCAGGGTTAAACCTAAAGTCAATCACCCCTTAATGGGTGATTTACCTAGTGAACGCATTACCGCTACTTTTCCATTCTCTATTGTGGGCGTTGATTACGCAGGTCCATTTTTTATTAAGGATAAAAGGGGGCGCGGCAGTAAAATTTCGAAATGCTACCTTAGTCTCTTCATTTGTTTTAGCACAAAGGCGGTTCACCTGGAGCTGGTGGCCGACCTTACCAAAGATGCTTTTATTCTCGCATTAAGACGATTTGTATCTCGACGCGGAAAACATTCTAAAATATATTCCGATTATGGAACAAATTTCGTTGGGGCTAACAATGAGCTTCAGAATCTAGGCCAATTTCTTAAAACGCATAGCAAAAATTTATCTGAAAGTTTACACGCTGAAGGTTTGAATTGGCACTTCATTCCTGCACACTCCCCACATTTTGGTGGTCTATGGGAAGCTGGAGTAAAGTCAGCCAACCCTCATCTAAAGAGGGTAGTTGGAAACGCGTCACTAACTTACGGTCAGTTATATACCGTGTTTGTGCAGATAGAGGCAATTTTGAATTCACGTTCTCTCTCGCGTATGAGCTGTGATCCTCACGATCCTCTTCCTATCACTCCGGTTCACTTTCTTATAGGAAGGCCATTGACGTCTTTGCCAGACCCTGATGTTAGAGGAATAGCGGAAAATAGACTGACCTATTTCCAAAGGCTACAGCAAATGGTTCAACATTTCTGAACAAGATGGGCCAAGGAGTACATGTCGGAGCTACAGCAGCGGAAGAAGTGGAAAACCGCAACTCCAAACGTCAAGGAAGGCGATTTAGTTGTGATCAAGGAACAGGACCAACCTCCTATGAAGTGGACAATAATCATTAATGGACTGTATTGTTTCCGGAATTGGTTATTTTTAGTATATGCATTTTAGTATAAAATTATTTACTATCAAAGATGTCTCCTATACCCCCTTTTTTTATGTAAATGAAGGTCACATACTTTCAACGCGGGGAGTTTTATGTTCAAACCTATTTATATTTGCCGCTGCGGCTAACTGCAATTCGTATTTCGCGGGTGCCGCACGTTTAAATCTTTTGTACACGCTGTACCAGCGGCGGAGGGAACTCGGCTGCAGCCAGGCTTGCAGTCAGTGCGAAAAACATCAAGTAGTTGAAAGGGTGTCGCTACGCAGCCCGTTTTTACTTTGCTTTAACATAATTTACGATTAGTTTGTTTAATAGATTATGTGTGGTGTGTAAATAATATTGTGTTGTTTACTAAATTAAAGGTTGTTAAATTTACCGCTTTGTTTTTTAATAATACTGAAAGAAAGGGAAATCCAGCCTGAAATTCCACACTTCGTTACTCTTCTTTCAGGCAATCTAGCGATGTGTCCCAGCCATCGCAACCTTTGTATCCTCACCATGGTCGTTATTTTTGTCTGTCTGTACAGCTCCACTATTTCTTGATTTGTCCGCCTTCTCTATATTTCACCTTCCTTAACACTACCATATATTTTTCTGAGAATCTTCCTTTCCCAAACGTCCAGTTTTCTTTCCATATCTTTGTTAAGGATCCATGTTTCGCATGCATATAGGACTGTCGGGTGAATTACTGTTCTATACATTCTTACTTTTGTGCTCCTTGATACTTCTTTTGATTTTAATAAAATCGCTAGTGCTCCCGCGCTTCTGCTTCCCTTAGTTATTCTTTTATTGATTTCTTCTTTTTCCTCATTTCTGTTTGTTAATGTCACCCCCAGATAGTCAAAGCTATCCACCATTTCAAAATTATATTCCTTTCCTTCCCTAGATTTTATTTTAAAGTCTTGTCCAAGGTGATCCACACTGCCCCTCATCTCCATATACTTTGTCTTTTCTTCGTTCACTTCCAAACCAAATTCTTTGGCTTTCATTTCCAGTCTTCGAAAAACCTCTTTCAGTTCGCCTGTTCTTCGGTTAGCAGTACTAAATCGTCAGCATATGCTACACACTGATGTCTATGAAGATATACTGTGCCTGTAGTATATATATTACTTTCCCTTATCACTTTCCCAATAACCAAATTGAAGAATATCGGCGATAGTGGATCTCCTTGTCTCAACCCTCTGTTGACTTCGAAACTGCGGGAGACCCTACCTTCTACCATCACTTTACATTTAGTGTCTTTTAACAGCGCTTTTGTTAAACTCACTATTTTTTTGGAAACTTAAAATATTCTAACACTTCATACAGTTTATGCCTCTTAATTGTGTCGTACGCCTGTTTAAAGTCTATAAACAACATATTCAATGATAAATTAAACTCGTACGAATTTGGCATAATCTGCTTCATTGCAAAGATTTGATCCGTCACCGACCTATTTGCTCTAAATCCAGCTTGGTAATCTCCTACGATGGTTTCCGTGATACCCTTGATTCGCTCTCTAATTAGTATTGCTAAGATCTTATACACTGTATCTTGTAAAGCTATTCCCCTATAATTTTTACATTCAGTGATGTTACCTTTCTTGTATATAGGGCACAGAATAGCTTCACACCATTGACTGGGTATTTGTTCGTTCTTCCATACTTCTTGTATCAGCTTTGTAATTTCTTCTTGTAGCATTTCTCCCCCCTCTTTAAGTAACTCCGCTGTGATACCGTTTTCTCCTGGTGATTTGTTATTCCGCAGTTTAACTATTGTATCAAGGATCTCGTTCCTATTTGGTATTTCGTCTTCAACGATCTGATTCTCCACTTCTTGGGTCTGTCGATGTGTCTCTTGAGGTTGTTCTTCTGGATTAAGTACTGATTCAAAATATCTCGCCCATCTATCCAATTTCTCATCTATTCTCTCTATTAGCTGGCCCTCTTCATTCTTATAATACCTTGGCATATTTTTGTGCAAGTTCTTTCTTTTCTTGACCTCTTGATAGAAATTTTAGCCTCTTTATTAACAAAATTTTCTTCGATTCTGCTCAGTTTCTGTTCCAAGTATACCCTTTTCTTGCTCTTACATATTTTCTTAATTTCTCTTCTTTCCCTTTTATACAGCGCTTCATTATCTACTGTTCCATTCTTTACTTTACTCATTCTGGCTTTGTTGCACCTTTCCACTGCTTCTTTGCATTCATCATCGAACCACTCCTTTTTTCTTCTTTGATTACTTTTTGGTATAATTTGGTCTACGGCTGCTTGTATGATTGTTTGTAATTGATTCCACTTTTCTTCTACTCTTTCAGCTGCAAATTCTACTAATTTCTGCCCATTTTCATTACTAGTTATATGTTTACTGTTTCCACCGGTTATTGGCTTATATGTAGTTTCTCTGCCCACCTTGGCATTAAAATCTCCTATGATTAATTTTAGATCGTATGTTGGTATTTTATTACATATATTTCCTAAGTGCTCATAAAATTTGTCCTTCACTTCCTCTTCTTTTTGTTCAGTCGGTGTGTGTACGTTCACTAGTGTTAATTTCCTATATCTACCTCTTATTCTTATGCGACACAAACGACTTGTTATAGCTTCAAAATCTACTACTAAGTTTTTATATTTTTTGTTTACCAAAAAACCCACCCCAAATACTCTTTCGTTATCCCCACTATTGAAAAAGGTATAGTCACCTATTTCTGTAATGAAATTTCCTCTTTGTTTGGTTTCTTGAATGACTGCAATGTCTATGTCATAATTTTTCAACACATCTACTAGAATTTTTAGAGCTCCTTCCTCATACGTCCCCCTTACATTCCATTGCCCAATCATAATCCTATTCTTTGCTTTGGTCGTGGTCTTTACTATCTGTCGAGTCCTTGTTTCTCCCGCTACTTTTTTTTGTTGTTCTGCATTGTTTTATTTTCTTTTTAGCTCCTCTGTTTTCTGGTTCCATTTCCACCAGACATTGTTCACGTTAATTTTCTGGTATCCAACTTTGGCAGTGTTGCCCTTTTCCTTTTCTGCTTTCGCCATGTCCCTTAATTGCATTTGTACTCGTGCTTCCGTTTGTGTTAGGTCATGCTCTATGTAGCAGTTTGATTCCCTTAATTTACTCTTATTCTTCATTATCATTTACTTTTCTTCCCAACTATCTACTTCCACTATTGCCAACGGTAGTTGTCCTTGTTTCACATTTATCTTTTGTACATCCTTAATTTTTACATCAACGTTTAATTTTTCTGCAATAAAATCAGCAACGTCTGCGGTTCCCTTAATGCCTTTAAAAATCAGATCCTTTGATTACTATATTCCTTTTCCTCTGTTGCTTGCCCATGATTTCCACCTTTCTTTCAAGTATCTTAATCTTCTCCTTCATTTGTAAATTTTCCTCTCTTAGAAACCGCATCTCTTCTTGATACTTATCCTGTCCTTGTCGTATAACTTTCACTTCCTTCATCAAATCTTTCATCATTTCCTTCAAAACTGCGTTATCCGCATTTTTGTCTGGAGATCTGCCTGCTTTCTCACTTTTTTTTTGCTGAGTCGCTACTACATTCTTCCCCCATCGGCCACCGCTTCCTTTTACCATCCTCTGTTGACGATTCGTCACTATCGTACTTTGACTTCACTGGCGGTCGTTGCAGCGACATTCCGCCCTCTTAAATTCCCTGCAACTTAGTCTATCCCCAGTACACCACTGCGTATGAAAGGTTGCCTAAACGTACCGCTTTCAGCACCATTTCCCGGGTCGGCCCTCGGAGGTCACGGCACCAGTTGTTTAGATATAACCTATTATCAATACTTAAGGATATAAATAAATTCCTTTTATTTTCGTGGCTACTCTATCTCCCACGTATTTAGCTTGCTCGACCCTTATCTAACACTTGAGTACACTCCACCTGACATATCTCACATCAATACACATTAAAAATGTAATAAAAATGTGAAGTTTGAAAAAATCGTTAGTGCCGTTTTTGAAAAAATCGAAAAAAAAACTGAAAAATCACAAGAGTAAACACCTACTTCCGGTTGTGCGATTTTCTTCAAAAGCTTGCTGTCGCATGTACATAGTACACAAAACTTAATGAAGTTTCAACGCCATACCTCTTTTCGTTTTTGAGATATTCTGTTCACAGACAGACACACACACAGACAGACCAATAAAAAAATGTTTTTTGGGTTCAGGGGACTCTAAAACGTGAAGATCTGTTGAAAACTCAATTTCGAATTTTTGGGGTGAATCCAATACTTCCTTTATTGTAAAAGGAAGTAAAAAACAACTTTTACGCTCTATCTTATTTCGAAAACTATGAACTTTTGGACTAAGGACACAGCGTTGCCGCTACACATTTACCCATATTTGCCCAGCAGAAAGGTCACGGTGGTGAATTTCAAAGGTTCTCAAATAACATTATATTGCATGCAAAGAAATTTGTATTTGTATGCAACTGAAATGGAATGGCTCTTCCCCATTTATTCACAATAAAAGACATATTATTGGATAAATGATAGTTCAAGTGAATCGTCTAAAATCAAAAACCGACAAATACACTTTTCTCTGTTTGACGTAAAACGTGAAAAACGTTTCTGATGCTTATTTTATTATTCATTCCAATAAAATCGGTTCCTAGACGTAATATATGAAGCATATATGGCATTCCCAACATTTTGCCTCCTTTGTCTATACATCAGACTAGGATATTCACGTTTAAATATTGGAGTTGTTAAGTTTTGAAACTAATATTGTGACTTGTCATTGATTACTTATAGCTAAATTCTATATGAAAATAGGACTTTTATAAATTCAAAAGTTTATTAAGAACTCAAAACAAAATTATCCTAACTTAAACAAATTCTTAATAGTAATTTTTGTATTAAGTGCGCGAAATGAGTGCTTTTTATGGCGGGTGAGAATTCCAATTTTCGCCTAGACCGTTAGGTCGAGGCAGAAAAGTGATTCAAACTAGAGATGGGCGCGTGAGTGATTTTTCGCTCACGTCACGCACGTTTGACTCTGGCTTTAAACAGTCACGTTCACGCACGTTCACGCTCACGTTCACTCACGTTCACGGCGTGACACGCCACTCACGACGTGACACGCAGCTTTTATTTCAAAATTTAAATTCAGATAGAACAGAATGTTCAAATTTAAAACCAATGAAAAAACCCTAAAGAGAACTAAAAATATGTTTTGCACCTGACATAATTTACGTGATATGTTGCAATCAGAATAGTTGACATAAAAATAAAAAAATGAAAATTGACTACAATAGATTCGACAAGGGATAAATACTGATTTCTCGCTAATATATTTCTTGCAGCTGTCTTCAAAGACATTACTTTTAATACTAAAAGCTGTCATTGGAATTGACGTTTCCTTTATTGGTATGAGTACAGAAGGTATATGTTGCTAGGCAACACTTCTAATTCGTAGATTTGAAAGTACTTTTACGTACAAGGATCAACATTTGCAGCGTTAAGGCGAGTATACAAAAAAAACATTACTTTTATTAGAATAATAAGTTCATCTACACAAGTACACAATAAATTGGTTTAAAAATAAAACGTAATCAACATTTTCAGTGTTAAGTCGAGTATACAAAACAAAAAATTAGGTACTTTTCTAAAAATAGGTTCATCTACACATCTACACAATACATTTTTGGTTTAATAATAAAACGTAATTAACATTTTCAGCTTTAGCCGATTATAAAAACCAAACCATTACTTTTATTAGAATAATAAGTTCATCTACACAAGTACACAATAAATTGGTTTAAAAATAAAACGTAATCAACATTTTCAGTGTTAAGTCGAGTATACAAAACAAAAAATTAGGTACTTTTCTAAAAATAGGTTCATCTACACATCTACACAATACATTTTTGGTTTAATAATAAAACGTAATTAACATTTTCAGCTTTAGCCGATTATAAAAACCAAACCATTACTTTTATTAGAATAATAAGTTCATCTACACAAGTACACAATAAATTGGTTTAAAAATAAAACGTAATCAACATTTTCAGTGTTAAGTCGAGTATACAAAACAAAAAATTAGGTACTTTTCTAAAAATAGGTTCATCTACACATCTACACAATACATTTTTGGTTTAATAATAAAACGTAATTAACATTTTCAGCTTTAGCCGATTATAAAAACCAAACCATTACTTTTATTAGAATAATAAGTTCATCTACACATATAAACATTAAAATGTTGATTTAAAAATAATATGTAATCAACATTTTCAGCGTTAAGTCGAATTCTGCGCTCTTCTAAAATTCGCCCGGCTGTAGAAAATACTCTGTCGCTTGTAGCGGAACTTGCCGGTATGTTTAAAATGTCTCAAGTTTTTTTAACAGTGGCGTATTTACACTGTTTTTCCAAAATCCTAAAATGTCATCTACATTTCCGAATTTTAATTTAACATACTAATTTAGTTCTGTTTCGACATCATCCTAATTACCTGTGTCATCGTCAGAGCTATCTCTAAGTGAAAGATAAAAATCTGATGCTGATGTACCAGTTTTGAGTCGTTTGCTATGTATTTCATCATTATCATCTATAGTTTTATTTGCATTATAATCTTCTCTTTTATGTGAAGGTATGAACTTTAAGGATTTATAATTAGGGTCCAAAAATAAAACCACATAATGTAACTTGTTTGGCACAATTTGTGATTTAATGAATTTAAAAGTTGCTGCACCCTGCGGTTTTTTATTCGTTACTAAAAATTTAACGTGAAATTAACGTGAAACGTGAATCACGCCTTGGAAATTTTCACTCACGTTCACGTCACGATTTTCAAATATTAGTCACGTTCACGATTTGACACGCCGTGACACGACGTGACACGACTGTTTTCACGTCACGCGCCCATCCCTAATTCAAACGCGCCATAAAAACACGAATTTTGCCACAAAATACAAACAACGTTTTTTCTACAGCAGTCAAAAAAAGAATAAAAGATTCTTTGCAACAAAATTATACGTATATAGCAAATAAGTAGAGTAATATTATTATGTACGTAACGTTTTGTGTTGTAACTACGGGAATGGTGTTCCAAAACCGTTTTTTCACTGCTAGCCGCGAAGAAATATTATTTTTCTATAACCATTTAAAAATGAACAACTTTCGTCACGTTTTACCCCAACCGAAAACGCCAGTTCTGGGACCAATGATAGAATATCCCGTAACGTCAACTTTCGTCTCTAGTGACGAAAGTAAGTGGTTGCAATTTCAAATATTAAATGCATTCTTCCATATCCAATTGTAATTTAATTTTACAAAGCACAATGGAAAAACATGATTTAGCACAAAAACGTATAAATTTACTTTGTATAACGTAATAAATGCAAAATACAGTTATAAAAATTTTCACGAAATTGGCAGGATGTCTCATCAAGTAGCATTGCTCTCGGACGGTAGTGTTTTAGTGCAGTAGTAGTGAACCATGGTTATAGAAAAAGTATAGTGTTTTACTCGTCAAAAAGCATTTTCAGGAAATGCTACTTTCGTCACTCGTTAAACAATATACTCTTTTTCACGTGTTAAAAAAAGTTAAACTTCGCGTATCTATAGCGATGCATAAATGCCACGTTTTTTGACGGCTGTAGAAAAAACTAATATCTAAATAATCAAATCCGGTAGTCGGGCATTACTTCGCATAAACACAGTGCTGAAAGAGAGCGTCACGTGACACTTTTAACAGTCACTGATTGGTTGTATCTGGATCTGTCGGATTTTGATACTAACATGGAAATGGATTAGTCGGAATTTGAAACTAACACTGATTTTCAAACATGTTTTATACTAGGATTCGTTGTATTTTGAACCTCAGAAGTTTTAGGCATTGGTAGAGCTTCTACTTAGGAACATGGTGGTATACTTAGTTCCATATCTGTGAAAAGTATATTTGTCGGCTTTTGATACTAGACGATTCAATTGGCATACCACTTCTTCTTTGCTATTTTGTCATTTTACTCTATTTAATAACCGTGTTATAATTCCCGATTTTCTTCTAATTTTCTGATTTTAACGTTCTAATATTTTGACGGCATAAATTTAATTACAGCTTCGCACAGACACAAGTTTGTGTCATTTCCCATTATTTAAAATTTTAATTTAACCAAATGTTTAAATTATTTGTAATATATTTCAATTTTATTTTTACTCTGGAATTAAATTTCGAATATTCAGCCGAGAGATTGTTTTTTATTTTAGATCATGTAGAAATGGACCCTTATTATAAGCAATCCAGTATTCGCGGTAGACGATCGGATCCCGACCCCGCCTAATCGCGACTGGCGAGAGGGCCTTGTTTTTGACGTTGTCATGATTATGAGTAGTTATCACTGATTTGTGGTAGTTATTGTGGTTGTCGGAAAGTTAGACTGAATAAAACCGCTTAAAAGGAATTTGGTGTTTTTAATAACCATACATGGTGGCAGCGAGACGTGAGTAATTGGCTTTGTTCTGTGCTGCGTCAGTGAAGAAGCAAAACCAAAGTCATGTCAACCCCACAAAGTTCTGTGTATCAAATTCCAGCACCCGAACTGTTTACGTTCAAAGCAACTGATTGGGACCAATGGCAGCTTAGATTTCTAAGGTTTCGAAGTGCATCTGGACTAGATAAGAAATCAGGAAGCGATCAGGTGAATTCGTTGGTGTACCTAATGGGGCCTCAAGCCGAGCCGATTTTTCAGTCATTTAAACTGTCAGATACTGACGCAATTGATTTTGAGACTGTTATGTTAAGGTTCAAAACACATTTTGTTCCCACAACAAATGTGATTTATGAACGATACTGTTTTCATACCCGGTGTCAACAAGAAGGGGAGAGTGTGGAGGATTTTATAACTGCACTTCACACAAGAGCAAAAAGTTGTGGTTTCCCTGCTGGGTTTGTTGACGACGCGATACGGGATCAAGTTGTAGTTGGAATAGTGGACAAAAACTTGTCAGAAAAATTGCAGCTAGATCCGAATTTAACCCTGGAAAAAGCAGTTACTGCTGCAAGACAATCAGAGGCAGTCAAAAGACAACAGGAAACTTTCCGTGGTGTGTCTGCGAAGGTGGACAAAGTCAACAACATGAAAAACAATGCAAAGCAATTTTACAAACCGAAAAGCAAACAGAGTGGAAGTTGTAAGTGGTGCGGTCTTGCCCAAGATCACCAGAAGACTGAATGCCCTGCTCGTAATGCTGTGTGTGGAAAATGCAAGTTAAAAGGACACTATGCTCGTGTATGTTTGAAGTCAAAATTTAAACATGTAAACGAGGTGGAACCAGTAGACGATGAAGACTCTTTTGTCGGTGAAGTTAATTCCGTGACTGATCAGAAGAAGTGGATAACAAAAGTAAACATTTTGAACCGATCAATTTCAGCAAAACTAGATACGGGAGCTGATTTAAGTGTGCCCATCAAATACTGTCATCACCGGTCCAGGAGGAAGTCATCTGGATGTTACAGGAGTATGGTTACACGTGGAGGTCAGTTCATCAAAGAACACAGCTTTTGAAGATTTGTATGTTGTTCGAGGAGCAAGTCAGTTCTTGTTAAGCTACAGGGTGTCTGAAAAATTGGGTCTTGTGCGAAGACTGTTTGAAGTTGAAAAGGCTGCTGTTTTTGATCCAAAGAAAACATTTTCAAAACTTTTTTCTGGTTTAGGTAACTCAAATCAAACCTACACTATAAAGCTAAAACCAAATGCTGAGCCTTATGCAATATGTGTACCAAGTCGTGTTCCTGTACCATTGAGACAAGCATTGAAGATGGAGTTGGAGCAGATGTGTTCAAAAGGTGTTATAGAAGCAGTTTCTGAACCAAGTGATTGGTGTGCTCCCATGGTTCTAGTACCCAAGAAAAACGGACGAATTAGAATGTGTCGACCTTTCACAACTCAATAGGAATGTTTTAAGGGAACATTTCCCTGTTCCGGATGTTGATTCCATGTTAGCTCTACTTGAAGGTGCAAAGATTTTTTCAAAAATAGATGCAAACAATGGGTTCTGGCAGATTCCATTGTCTCCAGAGAGTATGGCTCTGACAACGTTCCTGTCCCCTTTTGGTAGGTTCAAGTTTCGAAGATTACCATTTGGCCTGTCGTCCGCTCCTGAGGTATTCCAGAGGCAAATAAGTCAATTGCTGCAAGGATTTGAAGGTGTCACATGTCACTATGATGATGTTATCATTCATGGAAAGGATGTTGCCGAACATGACCAGAGACTACATGCTGTTTTGTCAAAGCTATTGCTGGATGGACATTAAATTCGGAAAAATGCGAATTTAGAAAAACTCCTGGGACACGTCGTTTCCAGTGATGGTATCATTCCTGATCCAGCAAAAATCGAGGCGATACTAGGTCTGCCAAGTCCACAAAACATCACCGAACTGAAGAGATTCCTAGGAATGGTCAATTTCTTAGGCAAGTTTGTCCCAAATCTGTCCACTATAGCACAACCACTATACGAACTTTTGAGGTCTGAAAACCAATGGCTTGTTCGCCTGTTTTATCACTATATGATAGTCACAAGCAAACGAGGCTGTCCGTCGATTCATCGTCGTATGGCCTTGGTGCTGTCCTTTTGCAGTGCGCATCTGATGGTCAATACAAACATGTGGCCTATGCATCACGCACACTCTCTGCAGCAGAGAAAAAGTACGCTTAGATAGAGAAGGAAGCTCTGGCCATCGCTTGGGGATGTGAAAAGTTCTCAAATTATATAGTTGGTAAAATGATCACCATAGAGACCGATCACAAACCACTCTTCTCTATACTTGGATACAAAGACTTAGATAGTCTAACCCCACGTTTGCAGAGAATAAGAATGCGACTGATGAGATATTCCTATGAAGTTAAATATACACCACGCAAGCAACTAATCATCGCTGATACTTTATCAAGAGCGTCCTTCAGCTGTGAGGACTCGCAGGAGCTAACAGAAGAAATCTCGGCTTATGTTCAGTCTGTAGTAGCAGGATTTCCATCATCTGATGAAAGGTTGTTGGAAATTATCAGTGGCCAGTTGGAAGATAGAGTTTGCTGCGAAATATCAAGATATTGTGTTGCAGGATGGCCCCAACGTCACAAGATATCTCAAGAATGTATTCCATATTGGGAACATAGGAACAGAATAACTAAAACTGAAAACATTCTTATGAAAGATTCTCGTATTCTCATTCCGCAATGTCTGAGAGAAGACATCTTGAATAGACTACATATCGGCCATCAAGGCATAAGTAAATGCAGATCCTTAGCGAAACAAGCGGTATGGTGGCCTGGTCTATCCACACAGCTTGAACAAATTATAAAGAGCTGTTCGGTTTGCATAAAAAACCAACCTGATCCAGTTGAACCTTTAATTCCGTTAGAATTTCCAAGAAGGCCTTGGCAAATAGTAGCTACAGATCTTTTAAAGTTAAATGGAAAATGGTTCCTCATTGTATCGGACTATTATTCCAGTTATATTGAAATAGCAAAACTTGAGAACATGACTTCAGACTGTGTAATTACCCATCTTAAGTCAATATTTGCACGACATGGCGTTCCAGAAGTTTTAAGGAGTGACAACGGTACTCAATTCTCTCAAATCGTTGGATCCTCTTATTTGCAGTTCTCTAAAGATTATGGCTTCAAGATAGTAACATCAAGCCCAAAATATGCACAAAGCAATGGTTTCATTGTGGCACAGGTGAAGAATTTCAAAGACCATTTCAAGAAATCTGATGATCCCTATAAAATGTTAATGGCACTTCGGTCAACACCACTTCCGAATGGATTTAGCCCAGCTGAGCTGTTAATGGGAAGAAAATTAAGAAGCATTGTCCCAATGATACCTAGTCAACTCGATCCTATTATTCCGAATTATCCCGAGGTTCTCCAAAAAGAGAAGGAGAGGAAATGTAATCAAAAAAACAATTTTGATGCTTGCCATAGGGCAGTTCAATTGCCAGAACTGTCTATTGGTCAAAAAGTATGGATATCAGATCTTCGTCAAGATGGAAGAATATCCAATGTCCACGACTCACCAAGATCTTATATGATTCAAGGAGAAAAAGGAACATACAGAAGAAATAGGAAGTTCTTACACCCACTACCTGAACTGGATAACATTCCAAACTCTGAGAAGGAAGAACCAGAGAGGCATGAGGATGAACCTCCAACACTGGAGCCTACTCAAAGTCCTGAACGTCCTGATCAACCAAGAGTGACAGAAACTCCTAGTTCACCAGCTCTGTGTCGCAGTGGAAGAACTATTCGACCTCCAACGAGGCTCAATCTTTAAGGGGGAGATGTAGAAATGGACCCTTATTATAAGCAATCCAGTTTTCGCGGTAGACGATCGGATCCCGACCCCGCCTAATCGCGACTGGCGAGAGGGCCTTGTTTTTGACGTTGTCATGATTATGAGTAGTTATTGTGGTTGTCGGAAAGTTAGACTGAATAAAACCGCTTAAAAGGAATTTGGTGTTTTTAATAACCATACAGATCAATTTTTTAAATTCATTTATTTGAAATTAATTCATGGTTTGGGAAATTTGTGTGGATGGCACTGTTCACGGTATCAATACCTACGTTGTGTCTAAACCTTACACAATGGCATAATGACGGTACGATGAGCAATTAAAGGATTAACAGTTTCTTTTGTCTGCGCAATGAATTTTTAGAGTAGGTATATCTGGCAACAACGATCTCCATAAGACCAATTCTGCACTTTGAGTATGGTCAAAGACTATCTAAAAATACATTAGATAGTCATTGGTGTGATGCAATCTATAGTTAAAATGTTTGTTATGAACAAGGTCTAGGCAGCGGAGTTAAGATGTTGAAAGTTAGATTTAGATTAACAGGTGTGGTTTGATTTCATTTGATGCTCCTCTCCTTGTCATTAGCAAGAACTATAAATAAGATGTAAAAAGTCGTCGACTAATGACTACTATATTTTAAACAAAGTGTGATATATGAGCAGCATAATTACAAGCAGGAAGTATGTAGATGGCACACAATATTTTCTAGAAAAAGCAGTTTTGATCACTAAACCCTCATAACTTTTAGTGTGGAGAAGTGTGTTTATAATTGAATATTTTATATCCCTGAAGAGGGCATCATACGGAAGGCTAGAGGATTACAAGATCTATATTGCCACAGGAAGTAACTAGTAAGTAAGAAAGGAGGTACTTACCAATTTGTGATATTAAATTACAAACGTTTTGATAAATATTTTGTGATCAATTCTTACAAAAACTAAACAGTTCAACAAAGAAAAACATTTAAAAAATAGTGCAAAACAGGGTCCAGCAACAATGCGGGGTGGAAGGTATTTCTAAAAGTATGAGAGTTACCTACATATTATGATTTCCTTATACCTATAAAAGTTGTAGGTTATGTAGAGATTTACTGAAATGTAACCTGGTTACAGATTTCTAGGTTGCAAATAAATAAAGATTGTTTTTTTATATTTGAAACTCAACCCTTGTGTTTTATTTTCTCCTAATACAATTCAAATATTTAATGCAGTTAGTAAGCTCATCTTGCCACTAACGCTGCATAATGGTGACCCCGACGTGATCTGCACACCCAACCTTCTGATCTGGAGTGACCATTATACAGCGTTAGTGGTGCAAATTATAGCTGAATTTTGGCTAGTTGTTAGCAGGGGAGTCTCTAGCATACCTGCCGCCGGGGTGCAAAGTTTCGTAGGTATGCCTCCCCCTCTGGGTTGTGAATTAGGGGAGACAAGCGATTTGAGTTGAGTGAAGCCAAATAGCGAAGCATTCTTAATATAAACCAAATATCTTTATTATCAATCCCATAATAAGGTAACATCAAAATATCAACTAAATTGTGAAAATGTTTGGTACTTTTCAACAGCCAAAATAAACTGCTTGATTTTTTATTGCAAAAACTCGGGTTGTGCTTGCTTAGGTGCCTGCTTGCTTGAGTGTGTCAGGTTTTCATCGGCACCGATCGGGCGCAATCCGTCTGCCATTAGTCCTGTCGGCACCGAACCGTTCATAATGCAACGATAAGCAAGTAAGTTATGTAACGAAATTTAGCCGAGCGTGTAAAGAGTACAAAGATAGCCACCAAATAAAGATAGAAAATAGAATAGAATAGGCAAAAGAAGAAAGCACTGAAAAGTATTGCTAGTTTAATGCCTTTTGTCCCTCGTATCCTGCAGCTGTAAGTCAGGGTGTGGAAATATTGCAAATGCAAAAAACAAGCTTAAATTGCTTCGTAATGCTTGAGCGCTGCAATAGATTGTTACCTCACAACTCGTCTGCTTTTCTAGAAGTAAATTATACTCCTTTTGATGAGTGACTATACTATTTATTGTAGATTTTAACTGCATATAATGTAAATAATTAAAACTGTATTGTATTGTAACTTACATTTGTTATTTTTAAACAAGCTGCAAGGATCAAACAAAAGTTTGAATTTTAAAATAAAATACCGTTTTTATTGCTAAAAACTAAAATTAACAAAAATGTGTGAATATTAGCCCAAAATTTTATTGAAATATTTTTGTAACACAATCTTTTGGTACAAAACCCAGAAAAACATTATTACGACCATTGATTACGGCGATATAAAGCAGTTTCTTAAAGTCCGCCCGCAAATGTGCAATTCGGAAGAGCACTGAGGGGGAAGCACAAGGGAGAGGGGCTGACAGTTTTGGAAAAATGTATCTGGTGTAGTAGTCTCACAACTGGCCAAAATTCAGCTTTCACCCAATTACTGCCGAAGTCATCACTTTTATAAGAAGTGACGAGGATGACAATTGGCCATGGCACTAGTTGCGCTTTGTCGCGTCATTGTGTGACCAGTACTGGACGCAAACATGTAACCATATCATTTTAAAGCTTATAAACCAGGCTAGAACTTTTATACTAAACATATTTCCATATTCTTAGTATCAAACAAGCTAGAGCTTTAAAACCACAAATATCACAACAAATATACCTACAGTTCCTTTAGTGTTCATAAAAATTTTAAGATAAAATTATTTATTGGTATTTGGTAAATGAATAGACAAGTTTTTCTAGTATATCATTTCGGGATTAAAACAAAAAAAACCGTTTGCATAATTTACTTACTTTAGGTTATGGAGATATAAGATAGTTTTTAAAAGTGGAGGAGGTGGGAAGTTTTGTTCTAGCAATCAGTGGCGTCTTAAGCCAGCGTGCAAGGGGTGCACGACACCCGAGCAGCAGGGCGTAAGGGCGGCAGCTACACCTGAGTTACTTAGCTGATGTTTCAAACCCGAAATAGAGTTCTCCTCTAACGCTATTGGTGGAGATAAAGTGTCATAACCAATGAGATAACGTGATCGCGTGACTCACGCGCAGGAAAATAAATGGGTAGATTTTGCAACTAATCATTTGTTGGCCATAAATGCAGTCGAATGTAATAAAGAGTTTATAAACCTATCTAAAATCTACCGCATCTTCAGTCGATATTTTGAAATGTTTGTTTAAAAATAACTTAGCACATTCCCAAATTTATCTATTGCTTTACGCATTCACTTAACATTATCTGTCTCTGTTGCGGAGGGTGAAACGGTGGAAGATTATTTTCCAAGTTAAAAATTATTTAAAAAATATCTAACATCAAGTGTGACACAAGAAAGGCTATCAAATCTAGCTGTAATAAGTAGTGAAAACTACATTGGCATAGATAAAACGATACACCACAGAAGTGGCTTTATAATAATTAAAATAAGTTTTGCATTTTTAAAATTGAATTTTAAATTAAAAAAGTTTCAGAAGAATATTTTTTAACGTCTTTAATAAGGAAAGCCCAAAGCAAGAAAAACAACTTGTGTTAGGACGAATAACATAATAATATACAGAATCGGTAAAAATAGCTTAATGTTTGTAGCAGTATAGAGCTTGACTACTATAAGGAATGCCGATGGGTAATATTAAAACCTGATAGATAGGCAACTTAAAGCACATAAGCAGTGTATGGGCTGCACACTCTTTCAATAAATTAATTTATATATTTTAGAAGGCTAGCGGTTACATTAGAAAAATCAAATAATAAAAGAGAAACTACTTCCTGTTTTGGTGCAAAAAGCAGAAAGAAGCTTCTCTGCGTCGCCAAGAAAGCCACACCATTTCCAAGTCCTAGCTTAAAAAGGATAAACATTGTGATTGTAAGGTTTCAATTAATAAATTCTACAATATTTTTTTTGCGCCTAATACTTCTTGTTTAATGAACTAAGACCTTTATGAGAAAGTGAAGTAAAACTAAAATCCCACATTTATTATACCATTATCGCAGCCGTGTATTGAGCTAGTCGGAGATGTATGAGCCTTCCAAGGTAAGTTACAATGGCTGGTACATGTTTGTAATAATACTGAAACAGCAAGAGAAAATATTTAGTAATGCGTATTAGATCAATTCACAATGGGGAAAAATATTTCAGTCGATGGAATTCGAATCTGCGTTTCCAGGTGAAATCCGATTGCCGATCAGACGTTTTCAAGTACAAACATAGTGGAGCAAAGAGCAGCGCAACGAGCAAAGCAGAGAATAATATAGCAAAGTCGAGCAAAGCTTCGTGTGTTCATAGTAAAGACGTTTTAACTCAATATAAGAAGTAACAATAATGTGTTGTACACTTTTTAACAATTACTGAACCTTATGTGATAGTTCTTTACTAAAATATTGGTACAGACAGCAGTGTGACAGTGAAAGAACATGTAATTTGCGCGAAATAAATAAAAGACAACAGAAATTAAATGACTATCATTACTCATATATGGAGAACTCCGAAATCATTCATAGAATTTTTATTTACGTGCTGAGCTAAATTCCGCTGCCTGGCGTACTTGCTTATCTTTGTATTATAAAGGGCACGGTGACGACACGGCCGATGGCGGACGAAGTGCGCCCGATGGTTCACTATAAAATGGCAACAGACGCAGATGCGCAGACCCACAGACACTATACGCTCGCGAGGCACATAAATAAGGCGAGTCTGAAAGTCGGTTTTCGTACGTGTTACATACATAATTTTTTATTTTACTGATTTGGAAGCGTTTTTTTTTAATTAGAAAATTACAGTTTAATGAAAGAAGTCTGGGAAAGTCGAAGCGTTCATGATTATACCAAAAAATGGCAATATGTATTTTGATTTCGACCAGTGGAAATGGTCGGTAGTTGTTGTTATGATTATTACTAGGGTCCGGACAGATTTAATGATAACGTAATAAATTCACAATACTGTAATAGTTGTCCAAAGCAAGTTTTGAATTAAAGAGTATAAAACATATGTAGATTTTCAACAGTTTTATAAAATTTGGATATCCCTAAAAATAACTGCAGAATTAGCGGACACATTTCCACCCGTACTTGATACGCTGCACCAAATGTAGTTATGTCGATTTTTTAAACTAAGATACCTAATAATTACATGGCGTGCGAGTAGGGTTTCATTATCCGTAAGGATCTCACAGAAATAATAACACAAGAGCAAAGCAGAGAAAATCAAACTGGGTTGAATTTTTCGCTTTGCTCTCTTGTAATAATGATTCAATATCGCTTATCAACGTGCCAGTATGCGTAGGTACTTCAACCTGTTGTAACAAATTTAAAATGATTTGCTTTGCTTTACTCTTTGCTCTCTGCTCCACTATCTTTGTACTCTTTACACGCTCGGCTAAATTTCGTTACATAACTTACTTGCTTATCGTTGCATTATGAACGGTTCGGTGCCGACAGGACTAATGGCAGACGGATTGCGCCCGATCGGTGCCGATGAAAACCTGACACACTCAAGCAAGCAGGCACCTAAGCAAGCATAACCCGAGTTTTTGCAATAAAAAATCAAGCAGTTTATTTTGGCTGTTGAAAAGTACCAAACATTTTCAAAATGACTGTCATGATGTTATTATGACATCCGGGACCAAATATTTCCGTGGCAGCCGTACCACGAGGCGCCGCGAGATGCAGTCATGGAACTCCCATCTAAGTTCTGACGAGAAAGAGCGTTGCTTAACTCGACTGATCGAACGTGGACGCTGTTCAAGCTACACCACCCAGGACCCGGGATTTTGTCATAATACCGGTTTAGGCTGTAACAAGCCTTAACGCTGACTTTCTAATTAGGATTATGAAGCGGAAGTAGAGAGCTCAGAAAACTCAAAGCCATTGAGCTTAAAAAAATCGTCACCCGAAACTGAGAGCCAAGAAAGAATTCCTCTAGAACAGGGGTTCGCAAACTTTTTCCTCGAGTAGTTACCCCTTTACAAAATTCAACAAAGTAACTGTACGCCTAAGAGCGTTTTCACACGCCGTTATAACCATACCATATATCGCGAGCAATTTATGGTGAAGTGTTTTCACATGGCACCATAGTCAGCGACCAGGGTAGCCATTTAAAATAAACACAATATGCAGTGATGCCACAGTGTATCGTGAAGTACCATGGAGACAAGACGTCAATTACTGCTATTAATTTTGAATCGACGAAGGAGGCCACAAAAAAGACAAATTCAGCGATGGTTTTGGATACACCGAGTGTTGCAAGTAAGGTATGTGGAGGATGCATTTTACATGCTCTTCAACAAGTTACTGCAACATGAGGAGAATTTTTTCAATTACTTACACTCCTATGTGCAACTGCCAACTGACCGTTCAAACAACGTTGCTTGACGAATCGCTACCATTTACAGCTTGTGGTGTGAAAACACGCATGTACTTGTATAGGACACTGCAATCGCGACAATACGTTATGGTTGCGATTTCAGTAGAACATATTGCGTGTGCAGACCATATCGCGCTATGGTTACCATGTATCGCGTATGTGTGAAAATGCCTCATTTAAAAGTATATATTATTGGTATGGCGACCATATATTGCTTGCGATATATGGTATGGTTATAGCGCCGTATGAAACGCTCACTGCATATTGTGTTTATTTTAAATGGCTACCATGGTCGCTGACTATGGTGCCATGTGAAAACACTTCACCATAAATTGCTCGCGATATATGGTATGGTTATAACGGCGTGTGAAAACGCTCTAACTCCATTTAGCGCGTATAGTTGGTTAGCACTTTGGGGGGTGAACCAGTTACTTATGGTATCATTCAATGCATGTGTTTATACCGTAATCCACTGTTGAAAGTAGTAGTAGAAGCAACTGAAGAGTTTTCAATTTGTGAATGGAATCAAAAATAACTTATTTTACATTAAAACATTTTCCCAATGTGCAAACTATTAACAGACATTCGCAATTCATCAAAATGAAATTTGTAAAATGTTTGCAAGGCTATAACATTGGGAGTAGTTCAAGAGTTATTTAAATTAGTAAATTGTTTTGTGTCAATAGGGTTAAACACAGCTTATATTACACTTTATTTTTTAAGTGGAATGGACTATTTACATACTTGAAAACTGTCAAAGTTAATTCGGCGGAATGTGTACAACTTAATAAAATCAAAAGGAGTCACAAGATTACTTAAATTAAAAATTCGCCGGATTGATTAAATCAAAAGCCATTTATTTCACGCGAAAACATGTTTTCAATGCCCAAAATCGACATATGCACTTATGTCAAAGTGAAATTTGTAAAATATTCAAGACATAATAACATTGGAGATAACTCAATTTATTTTAAATTATATAAATCATTTTGTATCAAGAAGGCTAAATATAACTTACTTCACATTAAAAAATGTTATTTTCAAATGGAAGAATAGCATTATATATTTAAGAACTGTTGGGATTAAATTTCTAAAAAGGTCAGAACGTAATAGAATTGGAATAAGTGGAACGGATATTTAAGATTCTAAATTTTTTTGCGTTAACAGAATTAAAAACATCTTATTTCACACTGAAACATGTTTTAACGTACAGAATATTTCTAGACATTTGCAAGCTGCCGATATGAAATTTGAAATTGTTAAAAATAAAATTGGAAAAAGTTTACTAGCTATTTAAACATTTAAACTTACTTGACGGTTAAACAGTTTTTCAATTTGCAAAATATTAGTAGGCATCTGTTCAAATGATATTACAAGACATTCAGAACTTATGTAACATTATTTTTCTACAATCGTGCAAAAAAGTTTGATGCATCGTTTTGAGTGCAAAAATGTTACTTTATTGCACTCAGGCAATAAATAGTATATTATGATAAAGGTGTATAAATACGCCTTTAAAGCACGTGCGACGAGTTTAAGAGTACGACGCGCTAGCGGAGTGCTTTTAACGTGCATGCGTTGTGTGTAGATATTTTACAGTTGTAAGAGGAGTTTCACCAGCTGATCAAGTGGATTTTAAAAAGGTAGGTCCGATGATGCTGAACCGGTTCGCTGCGCTGTCCAGATTACTGCCATGCTTAAAGTTGAAAGGTGAATTCATATGCTTCCACTGTTCCTCAGTGAGTTTACCTGTGCATTCTCTTCCATAGTGATGGAATTGTGGTGGTGCCTTATCATTTTAGATTTGTTTACCGTTTATTAGGCCGTTGCCCTTGTTTTATCTCATGTTGGACCACCCCACGCTCCGCTGCAGCCTAGGCGGCAACTCTTGTTATGAGCTGTGCAGCGGTCCTATGTGAGTTACATTCCCGATTTTGTGGGTTATTATACGCGCTAGTCATCTAGCTTTATCGTGGCTTTCCGTAAATACCGTTATAAGCTGGTGCGTTGTCGTAAATGTCGTTTTAGCCTGTAACAAGCTGTCTGATACACATACATTTAAGATATGGGCAAAGCACTATACGTAAATGCTATCTTTGGCCATTTTTTGAATTTGTTTTTGCATTCTACGAAACACATTTCTCATCTTAAAGACTCCATCAAATAACTCGCTGGCAGTGTGTTCGTACTTGACCCAGTGCTTCTTTAAGTACTCTTTTAACAGTTGATTTATTTAGACTTATACGAGTCGATTCTTTCACTGCAATTTACAGAAAAAAAACACAAGTGACATAGTGCTTAGGTACGGTACCTTATAATTTTGATAAACCTTACCTTTATGGGCTGCAGAAATGTAGCTGTTACATATCGTACATTTGGCTTTGTTTTCATCCCTTCCGCCAAAAAATGGCCTTTGCCGTTTTTCCGTACCTACTAAAACAGCTCTTAGCGATTATAGTTAGCTGACAACTGATTGAATTGCAAGTGATCTCGACTTGCTGAATCTCATGATATCACCAGGGTAGGATGTGTGCCTTCATTTGGTAGTTATAAAAGAATGGTAAAACGCATAACCATTATGCGGACGCGCATTTTTTTCGCCCGCAACTCAAAAAAATTCCGTAACACTACTACTTTAATAAAACTTTATAATTGCTATTGTTCGAGTTTGTGCGCCACCCCGACGCGCCGGTACCAGAGCCACCAGCTGCAGCGGCGCAAGACAGTCTAGCTCGAGAATCGAAAGAAGAAGGTCGCACGTTGATATGTAGTTTACGTTTGTAAAGTTAAAATAAAGTAAATAAGCAAGATCCATAGTTCTATATACAGTCCACAAAGTTCGAAGTAGAAGTGCCAAGCCATGCTTCTAGCAACAGCAGCATTTTTTGGTCCTCCGATCCGTATCTGGTATGCAGCCAGGTCGTGTGTATGGACGAGCGCGCCGCCATTGAAGATTTCGCGAGAGCAAGGTGAAGCGAAGCCAGCTGCTTACGTGAGTGAATCATTCCTTTTTGCCCTTTCCTAAACTTAATAGCTTCTATTATGACAGTTTACTTCAATTCAATAGTACGTTTATTGCATGTGTAGCAAATATTCATATGTAGTTTCGTTTGTCCTGTAGTAACTGCGTAACTTCGCTGCAGCTATTTAAGGGTCGTACAAAACATTCATTTGCCAGTTTCCTTGGCTGATTAATATTGTTTGCACGCTGTGTTTAACCAAGGTTGTCTGCAGTAGTTGTAGCCCGCAGTTGTATCAATCGACGCATAAATTATCTGTTGTGAAGCGTTATTTCAAGTTTGTTCTATTTGTACCGCCTGTCCCTTGAATTTTATAGTTCGTACGCATGTAATAATGGCGGAAGATCATAAAAGAGCTTTAATCAGACGCCGTGCCGCCTTCAATTTCATACGAGACGCAATAGATAGTACGTCGCTGAACGAGATAAAGGCGCAAACGAAAAAACACGAGCTGTGTTTAAGCGAGTTTGAAACTACTCAAGCGGAACTTGAAGCGTTAGATGACGACGACAATATTGTCGAGCATGACTCCGAAAGAAACGACTTCGAAAATGCGTATTTTTCCGCCCTTGCAACCGCCAATCGCACGATCGAATTGCGGTCAGGTGTTGTAACTTCCTCCGCGCTGAATAATTCGACGCAGTCCCAACAACAATGTAATTCGCTTAGTACAGTGCGACTACCTACCATAAATTTACCCGATTTTGATGGCTCTCACTGAAATTGGCCGAAATTTCGTGACAGTTTTTCTACTTTAATACATGAAAATTCGATGCTTACGAATATTCAAATTTTTTTTTATTTACAATCGTGCCTTAATGGAAAATCTGCAGAAGTAATAGAAGCGTTAGAGGTTTCGAATGATAATTACACTGTTGCGTGGAAACTATTAACGAACCGGTTTGAAAACGATAGACTAGTCGTAAACATTCATGTAAAGGCTTTGCTCGATTTGCCAGCAGTTCACAAAGAACCTTTTACCTCATTGAGAAAACTTTTGGACGAGTTTTTGAAGCATTTTCGCTCACTTGAAGCACTAAAGCAGCCCGTACACGGTTGGGACACCTTGTTGGTACATCTAATCGTAAACAAACTAGACAACGGTACAAGGAAGGCATGGGAAACGTCCCTAACAAAGCGAGAGTTTCCGATAGTACAACAACTTATTTGTTTTCTTACTAATCGATGTGACGTCCTCGAGATGACGGCAACTAATATTGAAAAACTTCAAGATGCAAGCGCAAAGCAGAAAACCGTGAGCCACTTCGCAGCCCGCTCAAATACCTGCACATATTGCAAGAAATCACACACCATCTACAGTTGTCAAGCTTTCGCAAGGTTGAGCGTCGACGAAAAATGGGAAAATATCAAAATCTTAAAATTATGCTCGAATTGCCTCAGCTCAAGCCATTTTGTCTCAAAGTGTAGCGCAAGGAGTTGCTTTAAATGTGAAAAGCGACACCACACCCTGCTACACGCCACCAACAACAATAAACAAAATTCAAATACCCCAACTGAACACAGAAGTTTCACCCAACAGGAACCGAATATTTCAATATCGACTCATTGTTGCTAGTCCGAAGGGCACGTGTTGCTTTCGACGGCGTACGTTTATGTAGCAGATCGCGTAGGGAATTTAGTAAAGGCACGCGCACTAATAGATAGTGGTAGTGATTCGAACTATATTACTAGGGAGTTACACGAAAGACTCGGTTTAAAGGAGACGCGCATCACACCAGTCACGGTGGCTGGGATAAACGGCACAGTCTCCAACGTTTCGTATATTGTGCAGATTACGATTAAGTCACTTCACACGGTGTTTGAGAGAGATCTCAATTTTCTGATAATAAATATAATTACCGGTAGCATACCAATTGTGAGGTTTAATACGGATACAATCGCGATTCCGAAGTACGTTAAATTATGTGATCCAAACTACAATATTCCCAGTCAAATCGATTTGCTCATAGGAGCGGAAGTTTTTTATGAATTATTGTCGAATCGTAAAATTTACATCGGAGCTGGAAACCCCGTCTTACAAAAAACGGAGCTAAGTTGGTTGGTCACGGGTAAAATCGAAATGCGCTCACAGAAGCAAGATAGGAATCGAAGAATGTGTCACTTGACACACGCGAAATTTGACGATGATGCACTTCACGAAGATTTGCAACGATTTTGGAAGCTAGATGATTGTGCAACGGCACAAACGCAAGCACCGGATGAAAGGCTCTGTGAGAAGAACTTCGTAGATACTACGACCCGAAACGTAGATGGACGATTTGTAGTGTCTTTGCCGTTCAAGAACGAACCCGTGGAGTTAGGAGACAGTGCAGAGATGGCGCTGAAGGAACAGAAAGGGTTGGAGTCTCGTTTTAAAAGAGACCCAAAACTCAAGGAAGAATACGTGAAATTCATGAAAGAATATGTCGACCTCGAACATATGGAAAAACTCGGAACGCTGGAAGACGTTCAGCGAGAAACTAACAAAACGCATTACTACATTCCGCACCACGCAGTGCTCAAATCCACAAGTTCAACTACCAAGCTCAGGGTGGTTTACAATGCATCGACGAAGACGACGAATGATAAATCATTAAACGATTTCCTCAGGGGAGGCCCGGTTGTGCAGAGCGATCTATATTTGATGTTGATTCGCTTTCGATGCCACAATGTAGTAATATCGGCGGACATAGAGAAGATTTTTAGACAAGTCCTGCTGAATCCGCAGCAGAGAGATCTCCATCGCATCGTATAGCGTGAAAATGATACTGAACCACCGGACGCTTACAGATTGAAGACGGTGACATATGGCACCGCGCCAGCTACATTCTTGACGACAAGGTGCATAAAGGAGCTAGGTATGCAGAGTGTGCTAGAGCATCCTATTGCGGCTCGAGCGATTATTGAAGATATGTATGTGGATGATTTGATCTCTGGAGCAGACACAATCGAAGAAGCAAAAAGGTTGAAAGACGAAATTCGAGGGATCCCCTTTAGGGGGAAATTCCAGGCCAGGAAGTGGAGGTGCAATTTCGAAAATGTGCTAGCAGATCTGGAGAATACGGAGGCGGAGAAGCATTTCATAAAGGATGCGAGCGAATTAAAAACACTTGGAGTAGCTTGGAATTCCAACCAGGACACTTTAGGCTTTACAGTGGATACATCGGTTGCGAACGGCGCAATCACAAAACGTACAAGTTTATCTACAATTGCCAGAGTCTTTGATCCGCTAGGGTTAGCCTCGCCAATCGTTCTGCCCTTGAAGATATTGATTCAGGAACTTTGGAGTGCCAAGCTAGGCTGGGATGACCCAGTCCCCAAGGACATAGAAGATATGTTAATCAGCTCACGGCAGCAGATCAATTTATTACACTCGCTGGAAATACCACGCCACATACTCACTCGTAAACCCAAAAATGTACAGATACCCGATTTTTGTGACAGCAGCGAGAAAGCGTACGGAGCAGCTGTCTACGTCAGGAGCATGGATTCTGATGGTACTATTCGCGTTAAGCTATTATGCGCCAAGACCCGCGTGACACCGCTGAAGAGGGTAAGTTTGCCTAGGTTAGAACTGTGCTCAGCAGTTCTGTTAGCGAAGCTGATGAAAAACGTGCTGACAGCAATCAGATTTCAATATTCTAGAGTCTTTTACTGGTCGGACTCGACAATCGTCCTCTGTTGGCTGAAATCTGACGCATCACGATGGAAGACGTTCGTTGCGAATCGTGTCGCACAAATCCACAATATCTGCGGACAGGAAGCTTGCTGGCGCCACGTGGATGGAAAGACAAACCCGGCAGATCTAGCTTCACGAGGAGCCAAGGTACGCGATTTAGGAGAGGCCGGTTGGTGGACAGGCCCAAAGTGGTTAACCAAACTTGAAGACATGTGGCTCTTGGAAGCACGTCACAACAAGGCGGACACAACCTTAGAATCCCGCGCGACTAAGACTACTTTAACCACTTCGACAGAGTTTGGCTTAATTGCAAGATATTCGAACTTAAGCAAGTTGGAGCGAGTGGTCGCCTGGTGCAGAAGCTTTAAAACCAACTGTCTTGGCAAAACGAAGCTGTCAGGTCCGTTGTCGATCGCCGAACTAGAAGAAGCATTTACTGCACTCGTCAATACGGCACAAAGAGATGAGTTCAGTTCCAAATTAGAAAGATTATCGACAGGAGGAAATATGCGCACATCGAGTCAGCTATCTGCGTTGAACCCGTTCATCGACGAGTCGGTTTCATTGCGTGTTGGTGGTAGGTTACGCCACGGAAATTTTGATTATAATAAGAAGTATCCGCTGATTTTGCCTAAACGTCACCCGTTAACGGAATTGGTAATCAAACGAGAACATTTACGTCACATACATTTAGGTGCAACGTCATTGTTGGCAGTCATACGCGAACGATTTTGGCCAATCGCGGGCCTAAATACGGTAAAGAGCATATTGCGGAAGTGCGTGATTTGTCGCAAGCGTAATCCTGTAAAGTCCCAAATCACAATGAGCAATTTACCCGCGGCTCGCGTAAACCCCGCGAAACCATTCGCCAACACAAGTCTTGACTTTTCGGGTCCGTTTTTAATCAAAGAAACGAAGCATCGTAACCGGAAATTTGTGAAAGTGTATGTATGTACTTTCGTATGCATGGCGGTAAAGGCAGTACACATAGAGCTGGTCACTGATTTATCATGTCAGGCATTTCTTAATGCTTTCAAGCGTTTTATTGCACGCCGCGGCATCCCGGTGATGCTGTGCTCGGACAATGCGACCAACTTTGTCGCAGCAAACAAAGAGTTGAACGATGCATGCAAACAATATTTGAAATATATTGAGTCAAAAAATCTTAATTTGCTCCCTCACGGAGCATAAAATCGTTTGGAAGTTTATTCCTGCGCGTTCCCCTCACATGGGAGGCTTACACGAAGCTGCAGTTAAGTCTATGAAACGACATCTGAAAGTTATAATGCACAATCAAAATTTAACTTATGAAGATTTTTCCACAATACTCTGTCAAATTGAAGCCATTCTCAACTCACGCCCCCTTTTTCCCACATCCCCTGATCCTGATGATCTCACAGTATTAACACCTGGACACTTCCTGGTGGGAGAACCGCTGACAGCGCTGCCAGATGGCCGATCCATGGAGTCAACAGTCACGACGCTAAAACGGTGGCAACAACGGCAACAAATGACGAATAATTTTTGGAAACGATGGGAGAAGGAGTATCTCTGCCATCTCCAGACTAGAGATAAATGGAAGACAACCCGAGGGACAAGATTTGCAATAGGCGACTTGGTCCTTGTTCGAGATGACACCATCAGTCCTCAAGAGTGGAGGATGGGCCGGATCACAGCGACTCATCCAGGAGCCGATGGAGAAGTTCGAGTAGTTACACTGAAGACGAAGAATGGTATTACCAAACGAGCCACAGCCCGATTATGCCGCCTCCCGATGGAAGAAGATGTTGAAACCCCTAGGGATTTCAAGGTGGGGGAGGATGTTCGAGATTGTGCGCCACTCCGGCGCGCCGGTACCAGAGCCACCAGCTGCAGCGGTACAAGACATTCTAGCTCGAGAATCGAAAGAAGAAGGTCGTACGTTGATATGTAGTTTACGTTTGTAAAGTTAAAATAAAGTAAATAAGCAAGATCCATAGTTCTATATACAGTCCACAAAGTTCGAAGTAGAAGTGCCAAGCCGTGCTTCTAGCAACAGCAACAGCTATGTTCGTTCTATCACGGAATATGCTTCTTTAGTGTGGGAACTGTCGCATGCTTGCTATATACTAGATGAAATCAAGAGTCGCCAAAAACGTTTTTTAAAAATAGGTAATAAGCTTTAGATGAACTGGATTTCATCCTTTATTAACATCTTACACACATTATTAAGTCGGTATAATATATTGTCTCTAGAAAAAAGAAGATTTATTAAATCGGTAACCTTTGCCAAAAAGATCATTGACAAGAAAATAGATGGCAATTTACATTTTATGGAAATGTTCACATTTGGAGTGCTTAGAGCGGGCAGCAGAAATAATACATTATTTTATCTGCCGTTTTCCAGAACGTCAGAAAGCCTGATGCACTCGTCATTGCATAAATTGGGATCGTTCCCGACTGATCTCAATTTGTCTCCTAGATTACAGGGTGTTGAAAAATGAGTGCAGCGATCGAAATACAGTTAGATAATGAAAGATATTTTAATTAACTTATTTATTATAATAAACTTATAAAAACAAAATAAATTATATTTATCAAAAATACGGTTTAATCTAAATATATTCCTTATATCTTGTATACGGCTATAATTTCTCATTCTGAACAACAATACTTAGTAATATTTTGCCGTATTATGAACAATAAGGGTAGTTTACCTGAAAAGAAAATAATTTTTGCTTAACTGTCAAGGCCGACTTATTTTTGAAAAACTGAAAATTTTCTTAAAATTTTCTACAAACCAAGCAGGAATTTTAATTCCTATAACATTTTTATGTAAAACTAATAATAAAATTGAATTTCCTTTTGTAAACTCAATCCGGGGACAGTATAAGTTTATTATAATAAATAAATTAATTAAAATATCTTTCATTTTTCTAACTGCATTCCGATTGCTGCACTAGTTTTTCAATACCCTGTAATCTAGGAGACAAATTGAGCTCTGTCGGGAACGAAGTTTCCGGGTACGAGATGTGTGGAGACGAAATATCCCGGAAACGAAATGTGGGGTACGAAATGTGGGGAACGAAATGTGGGGAACGAACTTTCCGCAAACCGCATAAATTAGCCCGACACTCCAATACAATATATTGCTATGGTATATAGAGGCTATATACTACATTAAATATGTCTATTTATTTAGATGAATACAAAATGGAAAGTTAAATACAGTAATATATTGAAATGATTAAATGTAGAAAATTGTATTAATGACTGCTTATTTAATTGAATGATATAATTGGAATTAAAGATTCAAAACAAATTTTAAAAGTAAGGTATTGCATTTGAGTATTATTTGATGGTGGTAACAAGAGTTAATAATAAATACAAAGTTTAATGTTGCATATGACAGAATAAAATTCTACTGTAACAATTTATAAAGTGGGTACCATTCAAATTTATATAACACGTAGCAGGCAGGAATAATTGTAGTCTAGGATAGCAATAAAAATTGGTGTAATTATTGAAAATAACAAGTTGGGAAACAGTCTGTAAAAATAAATTTGGTGAAAAGTAAATCATAAATTTGCCCTTATCTATTTAATTTAAACTACAATTGATTCAAAAGGGTTACTAATAATATGCACAAGGTATAAGCAAGTGAATACGAGAAGAAAATAATATTTAATTAAAATGAAAATATGAAATAGTGGATCTACGTATGAACAAGGCATAGAAGCCAGAAGAATAGATTTGGATATAATTGAATTGGTGTTATATTACAAGTCATCAGGAGTTACATTAATTGGAGTATTATTGTTGTTTGGAGTTTTCGAGGACTACGCCTGAGGAACCAAGGACCAGTTTGACGAGGACCAGTATGCTTACATCAAAAGGGGGAGCTGTTGGAGGCTGAAACAAAATACCAAGGATCAGTTGACAGGGACCGGCTTGCTTGCATCGAAGGGAGGAGCCGTTGGAGGTTGCAGATTGTGCTGGATGCTGGCGACGTGTATGGAGATACAATGAGCTAAGGAAGGACACAGTTAATTTAATATCTAAATTGGAAGTATACTTACCAAGGAGGAATTGGACGCAGGAAGGTTGCAGGAGTGACAGCTGTGTTGGGGTTCGAGAAGGAACGGATGTCTGTCAGCTTCTTGGGTTGTAACGAGTTGGATGCGATTTGTTGGTGACCAGTGTGTGTTAGCTGAGGTGTACAGGAGTTTGGATAGTAGGGGAGAAGCATACCAAGGTGAGTTGGAGCTGTTCTACAGTACAAGGAACTCAGGTGGGTGAATACAAAGATCTGTTGAAGTTATCTAAAATAAAAGACAATTAGAAAGGTTTATTACAATATCAGTGAATACTTATCATAACATTAATGGGTCATACAACATTGTAAAGAATTTTTATTTTGTCATATTGGTTTGAAAGTGTCAATGAACACGGTATTTAATTAATAGTTTGACAGCAAGCGACTTTTATAAAATTCAATTCAAATAAAGAAAATAGCAACTACAAACTTACTAGATTTTGGCGAACCAACCCTGGGTAAGAGCACTCATACAATTGCAATAATATTTAACAATAATTTGTAATAAATTAAAAACTTGATATTGAATTAAATAAGCACATATAATATTATACAATAGAGACCTCAACAATATGAACACCTTGTGTAAAGCCAAGGGTCTCATGTTACTACGATGTGTAGCATGTAAAAGGTCCCTTGCTAGGGTTGGAATTCCTTAGTCGCGGCAAAATTTTGTGTACGAATTTTACCATATGACCACAGCAGTCGGTGTCTAAGGTACCTGGTTATGTGCATTCCTTGACATTGTCTACAACAAACAAAATGCTATTATAAAATACACATATATTTATACTACTATATTGCTAGCGGCTATGAGTGGGGAGGTCACGAAGTAAGTGAGACAGACAACTCTTTAATGTATATGGTGAGCTGTCCGCAAGCGCGTCGGCGTCGTCCGCGCGGTGAAGAAGTGGTCAAGTTTAAAATTCGCTTCTAAAGGCGGAGTTTGAATTCTCACGGATGCGCACGAGACGCGTAATACTAAGAGTGAGACTATGTCGGCGCCGTAATGTTTTCGGCCATTTCCAGGCTCTACTAGCAATATATGTATAATACGAGGGGTGTCTGACGGAAAGTGAGCCTGCTCAATTTGTAGCACGATTTTATAAAAGTTTATAACCTTGTTGCATACATCAACTCTTGCCATAGAAGTATGATAAAGTTTGACAAAATCGCATCACAACTGTAGTTGTCAGCCTAACGAGAAGGCAACATGGCGCGCGCTGTAAGTGAAATGCCTAAATTTGAGTACCGTTCGGTAATCAAGTATCTCACGAAGAAAGGACTTCCTGCAAAGGACATTAATGAGGAGTTGAACCGTGTCTGCGGCAAGTCTTCTCCTTCGTATGCGACAGTTAAAAGGTGGTCTCGACTGTTTCAACAAGGGAGAGAGTCTATCGAAGACGACGACCACCCTGGGCCCTCAGTTTCGGTAGTGACCGAGGAAAATGTGGAAAAAGTGATGGAAATGGTGCTCGCAGACCGGCGAATTCGTATTCGGCAGATAGCTAACGAACTAAAGATTAGTAAAGAAATAGTTGGAACGATCCTTCATATGTATTTAAACATGAGCAAAGTGTGTGCACGCTGGGTACCCAAAATGTTGACGCCATTTGATCGACAGCGCCGAGTGGAAAGTTCGCGGGCGTTTCTCGAACTGTGTGAAGAGAATGAAGACGCAATTTGGGGGAGAATTGTCACCTGTGATGAGACATGGATTTATCAGTATGATCTGGAATCCAAACAGGAATCTGTGCAGTGGGTAAAAAAGGGGCAAGCAGCACCCAGGAAGTTCAAAGTCTCTCGCACCACTTGTAAGCTCATGGCAAGTTCTGATGATAGATTACTTGCCAAGGGGGACAACGATGACAGGCGCGTATTATGCGAATCTAATTGTTCAACTGCGGGAAATCATCAAGAAGAAAAGGCGAGGAAAATTGAGGCGTGGCATTTTGTAACTACAGGGAAACGCACCTGTACACACGGCCCAAATTGCAAAGCGTGCTTTAAGGGAGTCAGGAATGGAAGAAATTGTCCACCCGCCTTACAGTCCAGACATGGCCCCCAGTGTTTACTATTTGTTTTCAAATTTGAAGAAAGACCTCCGTGAGCTAACATTTAGGGATGAAGACAAGATGATGATGGCTGTAGAAGCCCATTTTTCCGACAAAACTTCGGAATATTTTTTGACTCGTTTAAAGTTGTTGTATACGCGATGTCAAAAGTGCATTGAGGTTGGAGGAGACTATATAGAAAAACAATAAAAAAAATCGAAATCAGTTTACGTTAACTACCCCAGGCTCAATTTCCGTCAGACACCTCTCGTACATTATATGAAAATATGTATGTTTACAATTTATCAAGGCTGGTCATTTAAACCAATTATTAGAAATTAGTTTGATTATTGGGATTGCTTTATTCAATTATTTTTTAAATTTATTTATTCATTATATTGATGTTTCAAAATGAAGGTGGAATAGTGAGCGAGCGAGGACGTGAAACTGCGAGCTCCGATAAATCCAATCTAAAATAGATCGTATCGAGCGAGTAAATTTCAAGTGTTAGTAAAGTGAGGTGTGTGACAATTAGGGAACGCAGTAAGTAAAAAGAAATTAGTGAAAATCGAGGAGTAGTGAAGTTAAAAGCAGATATTAAAACCCAAGTGTAGCCGCAATTTCGGCGTAAGTGCGGGGCAAACGAGCTGGGCCGCGCGTGGACAGAAACGAGTTCGGAGCGGGTTATCAGTATTGCGCGGCGGTCAGTGACACTCAATAATGCTGGGGTCAAAGGTCGACCAGATACGATAGCGATAGTTCCACGGCGGACGAAATAAAGCGCAAAAGGGAAGGACTTGAAGAAGAAAGTGATAACTTTGTGAAAAGTAGAAAAACACATAAAACGCCACCCAAAACAGACATGGACGAATTGAAAGGGATGATAAAAGAGCTTATGAAATCGGTAAAAGAAATAAGGGAAGACCAACAACAGTATAAGAACGAAATTGCGGATCTACGAAAGGAGAACAAGAGATTAAACGAAAGAGTAAACGCGGTGGAGGAAAAGTTCGAGCTGGCTGAAAAGAGAGAGAGAAAAAATAACATTAAAATATCGGGAATTGTATGCACGCCAGGAAAAGAGAAAGAAGAAGTGGATAAGTTCCTAAGCAGCAAGCTGAACACCACAGTCAAGGTAACGCGGGCAAAGCAAATAAAAACGAGGAGCAATAAATCGTTTATAATAGCGAAATTCGAGGAATGGGAGCAAAAGGCCGAAATAATGAAGAACAAACGTAACTTAAAAGGGACAAATATCTTTCTGGATGATGACTTAACAGCAGAAGAGAGGAATATACAGGCAAAGATCAGAGGTATAGCGGCAAAGGAAAGGCAGCAAGGTATAGAAGTAAAGGTGGGCTACAAAAAAATGTACAAAAATGGGGAAGAATGGATCTGGGATTCTGCAGCCGCCATACTGGTAAAAAAAACAGACAACGCAAAAAACTAGGAAGGAAAAAAGAGGACGGATATACGGAGACAACGGCGAAGAAAAAGGAAATGAGAAAGGAATATTTGATAATCGGAACATGGAATGTGAGAGGTACTTTTGAAGAAGGAGCCTTAAAGCACCTGTCAGAAGAGTTTAAGAGGTATAAAATGAACATAATTGCACTACAGGAAACAAAGCAGAGAGGAAGTGATGTAATAGAAATAGAAGAATATATATTTTTTAACAGTGGGAGTGATCGAAGAGTATTCGGAACGGGCTTTATGATATGTAAGGAGATGAAACAATTAGTAATGAATTTCCAACCAGTGTCAGACAGGTTATGTAGTATGCGAATTAAGGGAAAATCGAGGAATATCAGTATTATAAACGTGCACGCGCACACCGAGGAGAAAGATGAAGAAGTAAAAAACGAGTACTACGAAGAGGTAGAGAGAGTGTATCAAGGGCTGCCAAAAAATGACATTAAAATGGTAGTAGGTGATTGTAACGCGAAAGTAGGAAAAGAAGAGATGTACAAGCCGACCATAGGGAACAGCAGTAAACATGAAGAAAGTAACGAAAATGGGAGAAAACTAATTGAATTTGCGACAGAGAGAAATATGAGAATTGCTTCAACATACTTTCAGCATAAGGAGATACATAAGGGGACATGGGCGTCGCCGGACGGAAACGTAGTAAATCAAATAGACCACGTGCTAGTAGAAGGTAAGCACCTACAAATTATCAAGGATGTGAGGACTTGCAGAGGTGCGGATGCAGACTCGGACCATTTTCTAGTAAGGATAAAGATCGAGCAAAAAACCCCAAAAAAAGAGATGGAGAAAAAAAGGACCATACAAAAATATAACAACAGCAAATTTCGGGATGAGAGAGACATCCAACGATATAGGAGTAGCCTACAGCAAAGTATTACTAACGAGGATAGGTCTCAAGATATAGAGGGAAGGTGGAGCAGTTTAGAGAGGTCGATACTACAAGCCGCGAAGGTAATGAAAGATGATAATAGGCGTCAGGCCCGCATAAAATGGTATGATGAAGAATGCAGAAAGGCAGTAAAAAACAGAAATGTTGCAAGAATGAGAATGTTGCAGAAAAATACACCAGAAGCAAAAATAAATTACCAGGAGACCAGAAGGAGGGCCAAGCAGATCTGCAGAAGTAAAAAGAGGGCATTTATGGATCAAGAATTACAAAAGATAGAGGATAATTTTAACAGTAAGGATATAAGAAACTTTTACCAAGAAGTAAAAAAAGAAAAGGTGGGCTATAAAGGAAAACCCTTATTCTGTAAAGACAAGGAAGGCAACATGGTGGGAGGAGTCAATGAGGGGCTAAAGAGATGGGCGGAACATTTTCAAGAAATGTTAAATGACGAAAGAATGGAGCCCGAAATAAGAGAAGATGAAATGAGAAATGTGTTGGAAGAAGGCAGAAGAAACGCAGTGGAAGAAGATCCAAGTCTAGAAGAAATCGAAACAGCAGTGAGAAAATTAAAAAATAACAAGAGTGCGGGAGAAAATGGTATCGTGGCAGAGCTGGTAAAAATAGGCGGCGAAATTTTGTTAGAAAAAGTACACGAGCTTATACGAGAAGTGTGGAGAAAAGAAAAAATGCCCGAAAAGTGGTCCGAGGCTATATTATGCCCGGTATTTAAGAAGGGTGACAGAGCACTCTGCGAGAACTACAGAGGGATAGCCTTGCTGGATGTAATGTATAAAGTACTAGCAAATGTCATAAAAGTCAGGCTGAGTGGAATGCTAGAAGGAGTCATCGGCGATTATCAATGCGGATTCAGGGTGAACAGATCGGTCACCAACCAGATATTTGTCATGAAGCAGATAATAGCAAGTAGTTACGAACACAACCTAGCATTGCACATGGTATTTATTGATTTCAAGCAGGCATATGACACCATAAACAGAAAGAAACTGTATAAAGCGATGGAAGAGCTGGGGATACCTACCAAGTTAGTCAGATTAACAAGAATGACCCTCCAAGGAGCTAAAAGTAAGGTGAAAGCTAACGGCAACCTATCAGAAGCCTTTGAGGTAAATAGAGGGCTAAGACAGGGGGACCCATTGTCAACAGGCCTATTCAATTTGGTCCTGGAGAAGACACTACGAGACAGTAAAATCCGCACCCAAGGCACAATATATCATCATAGACACCAGTGTGTAGCATTCGCAGATGACATCACAATTATTGCAAGAACTAGAAGCGAATTACAAAATGTGCTACGAAGACTGGAGAAAACCGCAAGGGAATATGGCTTACAGTTTAATGAGCGAAAGACTAAGTACATGGTGGTAAGCAGTGGGGAGGAAGGAAGACGGTACGGGGACATAAAAATTAAAAACTCAGAAGGGAGGGAGTATGTGTTTGCTGAAGTGAGCGAATTCTGCTATTTAGGAGTGGCATTAACTAACAAAGGGGGAGACAGTGCGGAAATAAGGGCGCGATTAGCAAAAGCAAACAAGAGTGCGGGAGCGTTTCTAAGAACATTTAAGTCTAACATTATATCAAGGCGAGTAAAGTTGCGAGTATACAAGACAGTTATCAGACCGGTAGTGACGTACGGAAGCGAGTTGTGGGTATTAAACAAAAACGACCAAAAAAGATTGGAAATATGGGAAAGGAAGATTTTACGAAGAGTATTCAGGGGTAAAACGGTGGATGGCCAATGGCAAAGAAGAACAAATGCAGAAATAATGGAATTATACAAAGAGCCGAGTATAACACAAGTAATAAAATCATACCGGATTCGATGGTTGGGACATGTAGGGAGGATGGCGGAGGAAAGAGCTACAAAGGTTGTGCTTAAACGTGGCAACGAAGGAAGAAGAAGGAGAGGGAGACCAAGAGCCAGATGGTTGGATGCGGTGAAGAACGATCTCGCGAAATTAAAGATTGGGAACTGGGAAGTGGCGGCGAGAGACAGGAAGCGATGGAAGTCAATAACAAAACAAGCCTTGGGCCTACAGGGCCTGCCGAGCTAATTATATATATATATTAATGTTTAGTTTTATAAATAATTTTAATTTCTTGTTATGCTTTTGTTTATAATGCAATGCACATACTGGCATCGCGAAAATTTCTTGTTCAGGTGGGGCAGTATCGGGCATGGTGTTCTGAAGGTGGGCTTTAATTATTTTAGGGTTAGTAGTTTTTGAAAAACTAGAAGATATGTATCAATTAAACATATGAAATCGTATATTTAAGAATAGTTAGTGTTAGGTATATTAGGAGCAATATGAAATACTAATCATCATCAATCTCCCTAGTGCAAAAAATTTGAGCGATTTATTTTTGCACTTTATGATTATCTTTATTATTATACAGGTTTTTTACAGCGATCGCCGTGTCCTGCATCCGATTCGCCATACTCTAGTTGTCTGCTGCTTTTGGCTTTCTCCACGCTTTTTTTCCTGGCGTCTCCCGGGTGGTACATTACTCATCACTTGTTTTGGCCAGCTTGTCTCTTCCATTCTCTGTGTTTAGGAACCAAAACATAATTTTCACTTTAAAATTAAATATGCATACATTTCGTAAGCAAACTGTTGCATGCGGAAATTACAACAAAAGCTGTCAGCATTTATTATGAGCACTGGTCTAATGACCGGTCGACAAACTGCAATTTTGCAAACTTGCTATCTATTTGTTATGAAATTGAATACGCAAGTGCATATGCGAGCTGGAACTGGGGCAAAATAACATGAACCTTGTAATTTACGTCATAGTTAATGTATATAAATAGAAAATATTCTAGTCAATAAACAATACAGTTTTAACATCTGTCTGTATTCGCCACACCTCTGCCCAACGGAAATTAAGTCTTATTAAATTCATCTCGTGTAAGACTGCACGAGACCGTTGGTTCACAACCCTTTTTAATTCCTGCACCCCTAAGACGTATCCTGCAACTGTCCAAATTAAAATCATACAGTCCACTATAACCTCCACCCTGAACACTCTGAATGTGCCCGTACCACATCAACATTTTTTGTTCTATCCGGTCTATGCTATCTCTTTCCACTCTCATCAAGTTTTTTATTACTTCGTTTGCAATGTGTTGTAGTCTAGATATTCTGCTACTTCTCCTAAGTGCGCCCATCTCTAATGCCTGTATTCTTTTACTTTGTCTATTTTTCATATCCCATACTTCTGCGTTGTACAGGACAATTCTTTTTGTTGTATTTTGTATTCCTTTGCTCCACCATATGCTGTTTAGTTGTTTAATAGCAGCTTTTCCTTGATTCAATCGATGTTCTATGCCTTTGTCGCAATTGCAGATTTTATCAAAGATTGCACCCGTGGTGTGAGTATAATGGTGTGCTACAAACGAAGCCCAAATTGGTCGGCTAGTGCGCATCGAATTATGACGTCAGGCTGGGAGCAGGCACAAGCGGGCTTTGGCGGGCTTCAGTGCAGTTTGCGTTACAACCGCCGTTACAACTGATTTTGCATCTTCTCGTACTTTGTAGTGATTGGAAACGGTGTTGTGAAATAAATTTTCTTGCAGTTTTACTGAACTAAAATGCCTGCTTGTGCAGTTGCGGGGTGTAATAATTACACCAGGAAAACTAAAGGCACAGACATTAAATATTATAGTTTTCCTAAGAATGACGACCTGCAAACACGGTGGATAAGTGCATGTAAACGAGAAGATAAATTTGACATAAAAAATTGTAGGTGTACACGTTTTTTTGTATTTTTAGCTGTATTTAATAGGGTATTATATACTTTTAGCCAGGATTTGCTCCGTTCATTTTACTGCCTCTAATTTTATCGTCTCGATGAGGCATAAATTATTACACTATTCTCCGGCAAACTTCAGAAATTTAAAGGCGGATGCAATTCCTACAGAAAATTTGCCAACCAAGCCTCCTGTTACTAAAAAAATGAAGGAAGTACATTTTGATCGCTCAAAAAGAGTTGAGAAACGTGAAAATCGACAAATTGTAAAAAGGCTTTTGAATTCTGTAGTAAATTCCCCATCAACAGTAATTCAGGATTGTGATGGAAATGATAATGTAGCGTCAAATGAGTAAGATAGTTATCTTTCACGTCCGTATATTGTAATTTTATTATTTCGTTTTTAGCATTCTTGAGCGATCTGATACAATTGAATCTCTGAAACAAAAAATAATTACACTTGAAAGTGAAAATGTTGAATTAAGAAAAAAATGTAAACGCTTCGAAGAAGAAAAGGCATACCTGGATAAAGAATTTCAGACGGTTAAAAATTCTCTTCCTCAAAAAATAAAAGAGATGCTGGGGAAAATATTTACTCCTGGTCAGATTAAAATGCTGTTAAACCCACTATTAAAAAAATACGTTGGTCTTCAGAAGATATTTCTGCAGCAATCTCCTTAGAAGTGTAAGCCCGAAAGCTTATCGATATCTACGAGCAACTGGTTATCCACTTCCGGGGATGTCAACATTGCGAAAATGGGCTTTGTCTTTAAATTTGGAACCAGGGATTTTAATGGACGTTTTAAAACTAATGGCACATAAAGCAAATTTATTAACTGAACGAGAACGTCTAACTGTATTGACATTTGACGAAATACATATTTCGAATAGCATATGCTTGGACAGAAAAGTGGAGAAGAAATATGGATCACATAATGCTTGTCAAACTGTTATGGTTAGAGGGCTCTTTGGGCAATGGAAACAGCCTATTTACTACCAATTTGATCAACCCATGACAAAATCTATTATAAATGAAATACTGGTGAAGCTTGCCGAATGCGGTTATATTGTCGTAGCTATTACCAGTGTGATATGGGATCTGCCAACATGGGATTCTGGTCAAAATTAGGAATCGGTGAACATAAATGTTATTTTGATCATCCAAGTAATAATGACCAAAAAATTTTCGCTTTTGCTGATGTCCCGCATCTTCTTAAACTTCTTCGAAATCACTTACTTGACCATGGATTTCATATAAAAGGGAACGTTGTTGATAAATCTTGTTTAGATATTCTGCTCTCCCTTTCTTCTACGGAGTTTAAAATTGCACACCGACTTACAAGGTATCACCTAGAAGTACGTGGTAGCGAAAGACAAAAGGTTCGTCCTGCTGCTCAAATCCTTTCGAATAGTGTGTCAAAAGCTGTCGAATGGTGTGGTAGAAAAGGATACATGAAAGACAGTAATTGGGAAGAAACAAGCAAGCTGCTTAAAGTGGTAAATGAGTGGTTTGATCTATTTAACTCTAGAGCAAAGTTTGGCACTCATACTGGAGGTAACGCATTTGGAGTTAATAAAGAAACACAGTTGCAAGTTCTTAAAAATATGTCCGACTTAATTTCATCGATGCGTGTTGGGAATCATAAATCCCAAATTCAGTTTCAGAAGGGAGTGCTGCGGTCTAACCAAGCATTAATTCAACTGTATGAATACCTAAGTAGTAAATATAACGTTGAATATATATTAACATTCCGTCTTAATCAAGACGTTCTTGAAAATTTCTTTTCCTACATACGCGGCATGGGAGCCACTAATGACCATCCCACGCCTCTTGATATGAAATACAGATTGCGATGGTACATTCTTGGAAGACATTCCGCTGCAGTTTTCACAATGAACAAGAATACAGAAGAACATTCAGAAGAAAGATGTTTAGTAACTCCTTTAGAAACAGAACTGCCTACTGAACCACAAGAAGTTTGTTTTACAGAAACCGTGCTGAAACCTCTTATTAAAGACTCTGCAATCCAATTAGAAGAATATTGTCTAAATGACGACGATATTGATGAATTTCTACATACATCATTTTCTGAGCCAGAGCACAATACTTCGCATTTGCAGATGAATGATGATGAAGACTACAATTTAGCCACAGCATTTGAATCCGAAATAATCGAAGATGTTCTGTGTCTAGAAGGGATGAAGTATGTCGCTGGATACGTAGCATATAGATTTCGTGATCAATATCCTAATTTAGGTACAGACGCTAAGTGTATTCAAGATTGCAGTGATTATACCACTCCCTCTAACATCAACCAATGAAAAACGGCAAAATGCATAGTTACGCATGTACTAACTTTTGATAATGTACATAGCAACTGACAATCTCATACCTTTCTGATTAATAGGTGATAATCACACGCCTTCACAAACATCACGTTACCTTCTGTCAGTGCAATTGTCATAACAACCACATTAACAGTACTTTTAATATTTAAAATACACTGTTCAAACTTTGTTTATTGAGTCGTGATATAATCTAGCCGAATGCAACTCGTGTCTTCTTGATTATCAAATCATTTCTGTTTCCACTCGATATATTGTTTTAGGCAATCACGCTCGTCCGTCGGACTCGCGTAATTGCCAAACAATATATCTCATGTAAACAGAAATGATTATTTGATAATCAAGAACCCACTAGTTGCATTATTTATGATAATCTTCCTGATTGGATACACTTTATTTCAAGGGGAAAATTAAAGTATCCTTCGGAGAATATGATGCTAATTACAAAAGCAATGGATAAAGCTTTTGCAGAATTTCATGGCAGCGGCCTATCAGATGAACGTTCGATTTTTACACAAGTTGCTGAAAAAACAAAACAAAAGTTGCCTCCTGAAGTTTCAACAGATTTTCCTTTTGAAGTTATTCTTTGTTTAGTTCGTACAAGAACATATATTCGCTTAAGGGACTTGAACAGACAATTAAGCGAAAATAACAGAAAAAGAAAATCCAATAAGAAAGTTTCTAAGTTTACCAACACGAAACAAAATAGTTAAAATTATGTGGAGAATCGTAATTTATTACATAGAATTAGGCAGCTGTTTGTATTAGAGACAGCAAATAAATGTATGCCTTTACCATTAAAACCCTTATTTACTTACGCTAGTTTCATTTTTTATTCTATTATAATATATGTATAGATATCATGTCTATGGTATTATATTGCTGTGCTGCAAGCTGCAATAATACTGCAGAGTATATTTTGGTAAAAATGTGATGTGTATTAAACAAATAACTAACGCGTGCCTGATGTCCGCGGCTCGAGCTGTTACCAGTTATGCTCCCTGAGTGACGTCACTAGGACTGCGAACCAGTGATAGAAGTTGCGCAAGAGCACACCATTATACTCACACCACGATGTCACCCCAAAAATAGTCTACCTAACTTTGACTACGAATAGTATTCAAAAGACTATTCAGTGAACCGAACCCATTTTCCAAATTAAAAAGACTCAACACTTAGTTACACATGTTAAAATACAATTTGTGTAAACATCTTCAATAAATATTTTAATTTGTTCAAAGTACTCACTTGAGTACTAGTACAATAGTCGCTGCAATTCAGTACTAGTATAATAGTCACTTATAATACCATGAGTAGTCAAAGTTATGTCGAATCTTTTTGCTGTGGTATCACGAATGACCATTGCGCTTAGGTTCAATTAGGACGAGTGCGCTAGCACGAGTCCTAATCCTAAGCGCAATAGACATAAGTAGATACCACCGCAAAAATATTCTACTTAACTTTGACTAAGAATGGCATTCGAGGGACTATTCAATGAATTATTTCAAATTAGTTTTCAGTAAATCTAGCAACAAACTACGCAATTTCTATAGTAACAGAACACTAATATTGACTTTAACTAATAAAAATCACATTTGTTTAAAATATTCACTTATAATACCATGAGTAGTCAAAGTTATGTCGACTATTTTTGCAATGGTGTCACGAATGTCCATTGCGCTTTGGTACGATTAGGACGAGTGCGCTAGCACGAGTCCTAATTCGAAGCGCAATGGACATGAGTAGTGATACCACCGCAAAAATAATCTACTTAACTTTGACTAAGAATGGTATTCGAGGGACTATTTAATGAACCAAACTACTTTTTCAAATTAGTTTTCAGTAAATCTAGCAACAAACTACGCAATTTCTATAGTAACAGAACACTAATATTGACGTTTTCTAATAAAAATCACATTTGTTTAAAATAGTCACTTGAATACCTTCTAGGAAGATATATCCACTGATATTTTTTTGATCGGTCAAGAAACGTCAGAACTCTGGATTTTTATTGGTCACTTTTTGACAGATGACAGGTGAATTGAATAGTCACATATAATCTCATAAGAGCATTAATTCTTTCCGGAAATTTTTTTGAGTACGTTCCAACAACGTCGTGTTAATTTGCCCGAGCGGGACGCGAGGGCAAATTAGGACGTTGTTGGAATGCACGAAAAGTAATTTCCAGATATGAATTAATGCTCGAATGCAGATTCGGTAAGAAAATCGTAACGACACAAACCCTAAAAAGAAGCAATGTTTACCTACAAAAAATTTCCAAGAAATTTTTTAGTTGTCTTGGTTACTGCTCGTGAACTAATTTTTCTATTGGTCATTAATGAGTGTCGTACGATTTTCACTTGAATACCTTCTAGGAAGATATATCCGCTGATATTGTTTTTATTGGCCAAGAAACGTCAAATTCTGGATTTTCATTGGTCACTTTTTGACGGATGACAGGTGAATTGAATAGCCACTACAATTTATTTTGGTTGGTTATGAAATGCAAAATCTGACGTTTTCATTGGTCCACTTTTGACAAATGATAGGTGAACTGAATAGTCACTTAAATTTTAAGCCGAATTCAAAATGTAATAATATACCGGGTGTTCTATTTAAAATAGGAGTTAATAAGAAAAAAAAATAAAACAAACCCATTTTAGAGGTATTTAACTGGAAAATCACCTATCTCACATCAATACACATTAAAAAATTTGAAATGTTAACATGGTACCAGCTTGTGCTTGAGAACTGCAAGGGATTTATTTTCGATAAAATATCCAGAAAGGCCTATTCCTTGCAATAGAACTATCCAAAATTCCATCTATAATTAGCACTAAAACAATGTGTTGACATGTATAGATAGCTCGTATGTATACAAAAAAGTAAAATTCTCGGTATATGTGTATAGGTATATATACAGGGTGTAGAAATGCTTTACGCACCATAGGGTTTTCAATGGTAATTTCTGTAAATGAACATATTTGCTTCCCTAATTATTTTAAAGCAATCTTGTACATTAATATTTTTAGAGAAATCCTGAATCTTTTCATACCATAATTTGTCATTTTAGAAAACTGAAAAAATTAAGAAATTAAAATGACCACTTTCTCAAAATCAGTAATGCCTCGAAATTATTGGAACAAGTAGCCACTGAAATGTGTTAGAAAATTTGTCATTAAAAAATATCAGTCTAATTTTGAGTATCGCCAGTGTGGCCAAGCCAAAATGGAAAATGAAGGCATAAAAAGCTGCCGAATTTCTGTCTCTACAAATACTTATGTAGCCTACAAGATTGCTCTAAGATAATTAGGGAAACAAATATGTTCATATTTAACACTGCATTGTTGCCTTGAAGCAAAATGGCGCCCTATCGGGGCTCAGGTTTTAATTAATCACGAAGTTTGTATTTGTCAATTTTGCTAGGCAACGTTTTCATAGACAAATTTTACCTAAAAGACGTTTTCTGATAAAAAAAATAAACTTTTTGATTCAATATGTATAGGTGCTATAAAAATGAGGTCTTACGATTTTACTGTTGAATAAAATTATATTTTCTTCATTTTAATAAGATGCGATCAAGAGAAAAATATTGTGTCTAACTCGTGTTAGTCGGCGATTAATAATCTAAAAAATTAACACACTCGCATGTTTAATTTGATTATTAATCGCTTTCATTACCACACTTAATTGTTAAATAACCATAAATTGATTATTCAAACAAAATTACCTTATTCAGTTGTTTATTTACACTTAATACTACAAAAACATGTTCCAATTTTCAGAAAAATATATTTTCAAAACTTAATATTTACATTATTTACATATAGTGTGAATAATGTAAGACTACATTGACAACTTTATTTTAGCATCAACCAATTTATCTATGGTAGTAACAATTGTCGGTTTTGAAATTACAATGAAATAATCCCGTTTCAATTAGTTTCTATAGTCACTATGTTGTTATTTTGTTTACAAACATCATAACAGCAAGGAAATGTCCTATGTCTAATTTTACATAATTCAGCCATGTACAGTCTTCATTATATTCAAGGCACCTATAAGAGCAGACGTATGCTAATTACTTAGATTTAATCATTATATGTAGAATACAACTAGCATTGTACTGAATCTCGCCCTAACTATAAATTTCAATTCTTTTTAATGTATTTCGTTTATAGTAATAAAGACATTTATTATTATTATTATTATACAGTGTAATTACGATTGGTATACATTTTTTTTTAATTTGTAAAATTTTTTGGTCTTAACACCACTAGATGTTTCAAAATTTCATTATGACTTTTTTGGAGTTGTTGTTTATAAATATTTTTTGTCTTCTAATTCTTTGACTTTTTTCTTCACAAAGGATTTTCTTTTTAAAATCCTCCAGCTTCTTTTTTTCCTTTTTATACCATGGGTATATACCACTGGGCGAAGTATTGGAACTGGGAATTCTTGACGATGGTGTACCAGACAAAGAGCCCAGGAACGACACTGCTGTTGGAGCTGGGGATGACAAAATTGAAGGCGTTGGAGGTGGCAAAGCTGCAGGTACATTTGAAAATATTGGGAGCAAGGAAGACAGAATGGACGTAGAGAGCTGATTCGGTACGGAGACAGGGAATATAGGTTGTGCAGGGCATCAGTGGAAAATAGTTCATCCATTACGTCAAAGTATTCCCAAGTTTGTCTACCTCTGCCAGTTTTTCTTTTGGTGTCTGTTATTGTTTTATATGTGCCTTTTAGGTTTTGAAACTTCCTATCACATATTTCAGCCTTGACATATTATACAGATTTTTCTTTGTCTCTTCCGGAATCTTCGACTCACCATGGTACAACTCCAATAATAACATAGTTGATTTTGCTGTCCAATGCATTTATTTAGCATCATCTTCAGGTTGCCTGCTGCTTTGGTTTCCATGCCCTCGTGATTCATGTTGCCGTGTTGCTGCATGATATATGTTTTATAACATCGGTTTTAAGAGCCTCGTCTAAAATAAAAATGAAATTTTAGACTTCATAAGTACGGGGTACATGCCAGATCTGCGTACCGTTTGATTGTACTTCATAAAATAAGACTAGGTATATGCATAACTACAATCATTTTTTAAACCACACTTGAAAACGCTTAAAATTTTGTAAACTCAAACGAACGACAAGCTTTGAGTTATGTTGGGACAAAATGTTGATCTTTCGCTTGATATGGTAGTTGTGCATACATCTAGTCTACTTTATGAAGTGCAACCAAACAGTACGCAGATCTGGTATGTAACTAGTAGGTATTTTCTAAAAGGTTCAATGGAAATATAAATTTAGTTCCGACGAAATTATAGTAATATTAATTAAAAGGAGAAAAAGCATTAATTGATGATTTAAAAGAATCAAAATATATTTAAAATGTGAAATGACATTGCGCAGAAACTTTGACTGTGATATGAATCAACAAATTTTACGTGTTGATCATCAAATTAACGTTTAAACGGCTGCTACATTCCCAACAACGAATTAAAAGTAATATTAACAATACGTACCTTCAAAAATAGCTTGCACCATGTTAGTTTGGATTTGTGCCTCTACAATTTTGCCGTTAATGTGGAAATGCAGCATGCTCATTTCAGGCTCCATTATTAAAATTTAAAACTTGATGCTTCCATTGTAGATTTAATAATTTAAAGTATAGATTTGTTATAAAATAGCATAGGCCTTGTAAATAATTGATAGTATGATGTTTTTAGAATAGTTTTGTCTTTGTTCAAAATCAAGTAAGAATCAGGGCAGGCTTGGCATTTCATGCAACTAAAATAAAAGCTGTAAACAAAACAATTGAGGTGGCTTCTTCAAAACAGTTAGCTGTGTTTTTGCAAGCTCCTCTAATATAAGTGGTTTTTATATGCTATTAAGTACCCAAGTTGTTTAGAAGTTGTGTTTTATTGACAGCGTGTGCTGTTATTTGTGGAAGTTTTTCCTGAGATTGATTCCGCAAAAGAAATACAACACAATTTGGTTCACTGCAAGCCAGACCATTTTGAAGTGATTCTACGGAAGTTCTGCCAGTTTTCTAAGTGTGTGTACAGGTAATATAAGCGAGCAGCATACGTGTGTTGAACGGAGTTCTATAATAAGGCCCCGTTTTCAGTCGAAGCGATCCAAAAGCTTATCGAAGTTGCAGCCGATATCTAGGTGGAGTTGGAGTGGAGACATTTGTCATAACGACAGAGCGGTAACGACCTTCTGTCCACAGCACCATAGAAGTTCCAACTCGGTGCAGCAATTTACAGGTCAGATATCCCCATTTAAAGTGTTTTGTGATTGTGCTTTTTATCGTCCCTTCCAGTTGTGGCGTGGTTCAAAGTGTTTTGTTTTGTGACGCGTTGTACTTACGTTCAATTATTATTGCATAGCAACAGCGTTTACTTCTGTGGACATCAACAATTTCATTAAAGTTTGCAACTATTGCAACCCGTCAAGACTACAGTCCTTTTATATACAACAGTCTGGCCATATGAAATGTCACTTATGACATAAGACAGAATATGGCCGCCTCCAGTGGCGGGTCAAAAGCAGTGGCGGGGTTAGTGTTGGAAAATAGTTTAATTAAATAAATGCTTAGTATAAGTAAATATATGACTAAATAGTAAAACAAACAATGTCGTATCAATGAGATATTATAAATTTTATTAACAGTTAGTGCTCACATAAATAATAATAAATCTACAGAACTTAAAGTGATCCCAAAACTAATAAAACAGTGAGTATACAGTACAGAGTATACCACTTAATTTATATAGGCTACATTGTGCATTGCCACAGAAGTACAACTGTATTTGCTTTGTTGTGTATTTTGCTTTTTCGTTCTCGTTTCAGCTATTCTTAAACGAACACCGATAGCTTTGGATATAATAAACTTTTCTAATTGATTAAAAGTTGCAATATGTTTTAGATCAACAATATGCATTTTATTTATATAAAATTCTTTTACATTTAGATTCTATTCCGACCTTTTATGTTATTCTAATATGCTCGATTAACCTGTTTGACCACAAGCCTTGCTTTTTTACTTCCTTTTACTACTATAAAGGAAGTATTGGATTCACCCCAAAAATTCGAAATTGAGTTTTCAACAGATCTTCACGTTTTAGAGTCCCCTGATCCCAAAAAACATATTTTTTTTCATTGGTCTGTCTGTCTGTCTGTGTGTCTGTCTGTGTGTCTGTGAACAGAATATCTCAAAAACGAAAAGAGGTATGGCATTGAAACTTCATATATAAGTTTTGTGTACTATGTAGATGAGACAGCAAGCTTTTGAAGAAAATCGCATAACCGGAAGTAGGTGTTTACTCTTGTGATTTTTCAGTTTTTTTCGATTTTTTCAAAAACGGCTCTAACGATTTTTTTTAAATTTTACATTTTTCTTACATTTTTAATGTGTATTGATGTGAGATAGGTGATTTTCCAGTTGAATACTTCTAAAGTGGGTTTCTTTTGTTTTTTTTTCTATTTTTTTTATTAACTCCTATTTTAAATAAAACACCCGGTATATTATTACATTTTTGAATTCACCTTAAAATTCTAGAGAAAATTTGTCTCTTCAACTAACACTCGATTTTGTACCGTTTTTGTAGAATTTGTAATTTTTGAAAATTTTTAACAAATGGTTAAAAATTAAAAATGAAATTTTTGACTAATCATAAGATCACTGTAAAAGGAAGTTGTGTGAGTGTATCACACCAGATTTTGTGGATATGAAATCATATACGTTCAGTTAACTACAATTGCCTACATATCCATTCTGTAGATTGTGAAGAAAACAGAATATATACATGCGGGAGTAGAAAAACATATTATTCATACGTTGAATACACAGCCCGCTGAGGAACAGTTTCTTTTTTTTTTTGGATCTCTCGATATAATTTAGATTATAGGCAATCATGCCAAGATATATTTAGGAATAGGGAACTGCTCACCGTTACGTCAATTTATTTATACAAACTTCTTACTTTCGTTCACAATAATTTACATGTGTTCAATAAGAATACTCATGAATATCCCACGAGGTGTGGAGGGAACCTTCGGCCAAATAAATGTCAACATGCTAAATACAAAAAGTCGCCCTTTTATGCTTGGTGTATTCTTTATAACAAGTTACCCCCCAATTTGAAGCACACTAAATTGGCAAAAAGTAAAATTAAAAAACCTTTTGTTAGCAGGATCCTTCTACTGTCTCAGGGAATATTTGAATTATCACAGATAAATGGTCTGAACACAGTATATATACTTCACAGACCAGTAGCGAACCTCTCTGTCGGCACCTTTGATCTCAGGTATGCGATTTATGTGACCCTGAATGCGGCGGCCATATTCTTAGTTGTAGTATTATCGCGAAATTCAAATATTGCTTCATACTACTTAGCATAGACCAAATTTCCTTGTCGCTGGTACTTAGTGGTAGAATAAAGAAAAGAACAATGCAAACACAAAAATCAATTGATAAATATTTATTCTTTTGAAATTATGCGATTCACATGAAGACCTATTATAATTACAAAAACCCGATTCTTTTTGGAAGGTTTATTAAAATTAAAAGGTTTTAATGAAATCTTATAAATTAGATACAGTTGTACAAATCAAACAGACTTTACTTGTCTTCATTTGTCAGGTAATCAACTATTATAACTAACTTTGCAATAAAGGAGCTTTACAAACTATAAACAATCTCTCACTTTACAAAATGCCCTAATTGTGAGCCAATATCTGGAGTTTTATACAGTTTTCAAATCATTTAAAAACATGTTAGATTCAAAATAAAGTGAACAAACTCTGTAATAAGAATTTAAAGTTTGCACTTTTTTCAGTAGTAGGTCAGGTCTGTTGCAGCTCTCTACCCATAACTTAGACCTAAAAGAATTCAAACCATATTTGTTTATTGTATAATTAAATTTCAAAGTTTCAATTACCTTTCTCAATTTTTTGGGAAACTAAAAAACTTATTTCTGGTGCTTTAAACTTCTGTGCTGATTTGCAATCCTCATATGCACAAAAGTAGCCCTCGGCTTTATGCATTTTAACAAATTTACTTACTTACTAGGTAGGAATTTAAAAAATAACCACACTCAAAGTTTTCAACACGCGAAAGAACACCTCTTTTACTTCTTTGCTTCAAACCAAAACACGAGAGAGCTGATTGAAGTGCGGCCATATTCTAAGCGGTATATTTTGGGACATGCGCATGAAATTCACAAATCCTGAGTTTCGCTACTGGTTTTGTTTACAAATATATATACTGTGGTCTGAATAAATAGGTCCAATAGATTTATTTTACTTTTAAATTATAAGCTAGTACTAGGTGACAATGTACATCCATTGTAAATGGGAAAGTGCAATAAACTCTATTATTATTATTATTATGTGTGGAATATAGTATATTATGATACGAGTTTTATAAGAAGCATTTTGTAGCACGTACGCACTAAAGGAGTAAGTGCGACAAAATGCCTTATAAACGAGGTATCATACAATATTTTATCTACCTTGACACTTTTTTAAACAAAAATTACTCTGTTTTTAGTATTTTTACTTCCTTTTACTATAAAGGAAGTATTGGATTCACCCCAAAAATTCGAAATTGAGTTTTCAACGGATCTTCACGTTTTAGAGTCCCCTGATCCCAAAAAACATATTTTTTTCATTGGTCTGTGTGTCTGTCTGTGTGTCTGTCTGTCTGTGTGTCTGTCTGTGTGTCTGTCTGTGAACAGAATATCTCAAAAACGAAAAGAGGTATGGCGTTGAAACTTCATATATAAGTTTTGTGTAATATGTAGATGAGACAGCAAGCTTTTGAAGAAAATCGCATAACCGGAAGTAGGTGATTACTCTTGTGATTTTTCAGTTTTTTTCGATTTTTTCAAAAACGGCTCTAACGATTTTTTTTAAACTTTACATTTTTCTTACATTTTTAATGTGTATTGATGTGAGATAGGTGATTTTCCAGTTGAATACTTCTAAAGTGGGTTTCTTTTGTTTTTTTTCCTATTTTTTTTATTAACTCCTATTTTAAATAAAACACCCGGTATATTATTACATTTTTGAATTCACCTTAAAATTCTAGAGAAAATTTGTCTCTTCAACTAACACTCGATTTTGTACCGTCTTTTGTAGAATTTATAATTTTTGAAAATTTTTAAAAAATGGTTAAAAATCAAAAATGAAATTTTTTACTAATTATAAGATCACTGTAAAAGGAAGTTGTGTGCGTGTATCACACCAGATTTTTATGAAAGTACTGGCATATGGCATCCTCAATATCAGTTACTCGCATGAATGTAAGCTCCTCCCTGCGACAAGCTCCCGATAAACCAACAATTACGGCTACCTAGGATTTGAATAAAACGTTAGTGATGTGCTGCATATAATAATTTGGTCAAATACTGCATTTACTTTCATTAACAAAGAATGTTTATCGTCCGCTTCCTTCAAAAGCCTTTCGATTTCTTCCGTTGTAAAAATTTTCGACTTTTTAGGCTTATATCCCTCGGCGTTTGTATTTAGGAAGGCGATAACATTCGCATATTTGCTAATGTCTAGGTTTCTCTTGAAATATGTCATGGATCGCAGCATAGAATAGGTGCTCCATAACGTAGACGGCTTATAAGTCGAAGAAAGGTCAGAGAAATATCTCAGCACAACCCTTTCTGCGACACCACGCACATTTTTTCGGTCACACCATCCGTTGAATTTTTCGTAGGTTGGATTGTAGACAGATATTGATTTTTCCGGTATAAGCTACAGTGGCTATATAAGGACAGTGTGGTCAATTTTGGTCCTGTTTCTGATTGGTTGTTTTAAAATCCGCCATTAAGAGTCGTTTTACGAAATTACACATAGTCACACAAAATTGCTTCTAAGTCCTTTAACATTGGCAGTAGCCCCAATATGAAGTGGAATGAAATAATCCTCATAAAATTCTACAGTGTTCTGTGTAAGAAAATGCCGAATTTTCGTTGGCATAAGTAAATGTCAACGAGTTAAAGTAAAATTCTTTTTGCAAAAATTGCGCATTAGTCCAAATCAAAAGCTGTAATAAACTATATAAATGTCTTAATGCCAAAAATTATTGCATCGAATTAAAGAGAATTTATGGGCTACGTACCACTCAGTATTCTATTCCTCTAAATGAACTGGTGGAATAAATACAACGGTTTGATTACGAATATTAAAAAAAGAAATTTGTTGAGTTTTTGTACGTAATCTCTGTGTCGATCAACGCAAAGTGTTATCAATTTTCGTTTTCTATGTACAAAACCACAATAAAGAAGATAAAAAAGGACACCCTGACTTATATTCCAATATTAGGTTGCTCGTTAACGAGGATTTTTAATCGCTAGCAGCGATTCCTTACGTTTCACATCGTCTCTTGCCGTGTAATTCTGTTTAAGTAATATTATTGACATTCTTATAAAATTAATGTTACACTGCACATTTGACCACCTCATATTGCACAAATGTTTGAGATCGTGGGTATACAGCGCTCTGCAAAGCATCTCCGAATTTCACAAATGTCCAGTCCGTATAAAATGACGAACGAATCATGTTTGTAAATAACGATCTGAAAAATTACCTAACAACCAAGTAACTGACGCACGCCTACTACCATATCTAATTCCGCATTTCATGAACGAAATTATTTTACTCCTATTTGTTCTTTTTGAAACGTATGTAGAAAAAAATCTTGTAAGATACACATTGCAAAACTCCGTGTTTTACGCACACGACGTGTTTCACGTCTAGTGCGTAAAACACTTCATTTTGCAACTTGTATCTTAAATAGCTATTTCTAATTCGGAAAAACACTGTTATTTTTTGTAATTCTTTATGAAAATCTGTTATTTTTCAGCTATTTCAGTCGTTTAACTAATTTACATTAGAAGTGAAGTTGTGCGTAACAAGTTTTAGAATTAGTAAAATAGTAAATTATGCAATGAGGGAGAGAAATGCGTTATTTTGCTGAGGTACAATTTCTGACTCGAGGGCTAGAGGTCTAGACATGCGAAGTATCAGGTACCTTAGACGCTGACTGCTTTGATCATGTGCTCAACATACTTAGAATTTTGTCGGGACTAAGAAGTTCCAACCCTAGCAACAGATATTTTACATGCTACACATCGTAGTACCATATGACCCACTGCTTTACATCACTTTCAAATGATGGCATTCTGTAAAGGTTTCCATCCACATTTTTTATTTTTAAAAGCCTCACCTGACCGGGAATCGAACTCGCTAGCCTACGATCAGTAGTCAAGAAGCTTACCACTGAGCTACCAGCCACGGCAACGATTCTTAGCACAGCTTGTTCGCAAGTTTATGGCGTGCTCGGTAGACGTCGCCAATAGTATCGTTATTGTACTAGTTCGTAGAAGCTTGGAAAATTCATGACAAAAAAAAAACAAGATAAAAGTGCATGTATAGCCTTTTAGAATGTATCAAAAGAAAAGAAGAACCTTCATTTTGGGATGCTTAAAAACGTTCCTGTTAACGTTGTGAACAAAACATTCAGAGTTCAGACATCAATGGGAACAATTTTTGTTACCAATAATTATGCCCCGGAGTAGAGATATTATTTGTAGCTAAAGTGGCGTATATTTTCTACTATGAAGAAGTACCGCTACGTATAGTTATAACTCAAAATTATTTCCTGAGAAAAACCTAATCTCGAAAACCCAATATTAAAAATTTTGCTATGTTGCGCAACAACAGGTAATGTTCAGAGTCATTTCAATTCTCCCAACTGGGGCGGACTGCTATAGCGACCTTGCGTCCCTCTTCAGCCAATAACGAGAGTTTCGGGATGGGTTAGAGAAAGAAAAGGTGGAGGATGGAAGAGAGGCCAGGAAATGTGGAAAAGTACTGTTCCGGCATTCGCCTCAGGGAAGGTACTCTGTTGATGCAACATTATGCAGTTTATGGAGTCCTTTGTTGCAGTCACGCCGCACAGTAGCGTTTTTTTTTGTAGTGTCCCCCGAGCTGTCTTGAAGCCAAACTGTTAATTAGAGAAGTAATTCTTGAATTTCAACTAACGAATAAGAGCTTCAAAGAAAAATACAGTGGCGAACCTGCGACCTGAAGACGCACATAATGTTTGATTTTTTGTGTGACATTTATGTATATCAATTATCTTGCATTTTGAATATTTTGTGTTCGGACGAATTTCACCAATCCTTGCTGGGGCATGATACAAAAAAAAGTTTTTCCTGTCGCTTTTCTTATGTTCTAGGGGCGTCCATTATATAAATGTAAAGTAAATAAAATAAGATCTGTTTAGATTTGTTTTCTTCGAGCTTTGGTTAAGATGAGCAAAAGTAAGGTAAAGTCGTGAAGTATATAATATCTCTTACAAATTTATATGAGGATTTATATTGATTCGATCTCAATATAAATACGAACTTGCCTTTATTATAGAATACTTCAATTAATGAAGGTTTTATATTGCACAAGACATGTTTATGGCTTTGACTCGTTCTATTATTTAAAAACTTTAACTTTGACATTTATTTTTTGTCAAGCTGACATTATTTAGAACCACGACTAACCCTGTTTAAGCAATGAGATTCTTTTTTCAGCAGCTGAATGAATGTGTTAATTTTAACTATCTTATTTATATGAACTTCTGTATATTAGGCAGATATAATCAGTAGTAATACTATAAGTACTTCGATATTATCGGGGTATATGTCGATAACTTGTTGTACAAGAATAAATGAGTGTCAGTTTGACAGGTTAAATGGTCCTACCGCGCAACGGGAGGATTTTTTTCTGTGAAACTGACACGATTTGTTCTTGTGCAGAAAGTTTGAGACGTGTAACTTCTTCGAAGTACGGATTGTATTCGATTTGATTATTTTTTGAGTAAATTTTAATATTAGGAACAAATCAATATTTTATTGGCACCTCGATTTGTTTATATTAACCTAGCTGAAAGTCATCTCCATGAAAACAACATCAAGTTGACAAAAGTTATGTATTGCGTCGCCTAGTGAAGTTACTCGAGTATAATCGAAATTATACACGATAACTTAACTAAATCCAGCCTTCTGAGTGGTTGAGATCGTTACGAAGAAAATAATCAGCAGTGTAATATACTATATTTAATTTTAGTAATCAATTCAGGTACCTTCAAAAATATTTCTCTTTAAACGTTTTAACAACTTGACAGTTATCTTATTTGATCTAACATGTATTTGCATAAGAAACTTCAATTAACCTTCAAAATAATTTTTAATTATCTGATCCAAATATATTTTGTCAATTATATTTTCTAATTATTTTTAACCTTACTACAATGACCAAAAAATAATTTCTAAATATAAATACCTAAAATGACCAAGTACCTGGTCTAACGTTGAAGTTAGACAATAAATTCATCAACTAAATAAAACTAAATCTAATGACACAGTATATTATAGTTACGCCAAATCAAACTTTGTTAGAAAACCCACATTGAAAGCTTAATCATATATTCACTGACCTTTCGCTGCTTTTTGTAGTGGTACCTGCATTTGATGCTTGATCTCAATTGCTGAACATCCCCAACCGCCTGGTTGTACCAGATCCAAAAGTTCGTTGTTGAACTTAATATTTCTATTATTTATAATAGAAAACCAACCCATTGGTACAAGACACAATCACTCACTCACTGAAATGATTATTAATCTATTGTATTTTATTATATCGAATTATACCACTGGGAACATTCACGCTTACCCCAGTGTATATAACATTAGAATTGTTACTTATTTATTGACAATTAAAAGGAATTGAACCCACAACTTGATTTTTTTAACAAATTCCAAGTCAATATATTTTTTTATAATTATCACTCCTAGTAACCCTGTTACTACCTGAACTACTAACAACCATTCATGTGATTGTTTCTGTAATATAATTCGTTAACTGACTGGATTGAAAAAAGTAAAAATTTATAATACATGCGCTTGCAGGTTACATTACAAGCATCGCATCATTTTAAGCAACTTTTGTATTCTGGGCCGGACTAAGATATTATGTTTGTAGCTTGATCCTGACCTGAAAAAAGAAAGCTCATATTAAAGCAAAAGCGTAACACGAATTAGCTTCAAAGAATTCGTTTGCTAAAGATATTTATTAAATAGGAGAAATAAGTATCCCCATACAATACATTTTGTCAATGACTGAGGACGTTAGCGAGACCAACCTTTGGGCCTGATTGTACGCAGTGGCTCTCTAATTAATAATAAAATAACGAATTTTGACCCAAACTAACGCTGAGCTAGTTGTGGGCTAACCGAAGCCTTTGTCCCCTTAAGCAGCGACTTAATTTTGCCATAAGTACAGTTTTATCACTTCACAAAAGACTGAAACTAAATAGAAATACGGGTAATACCTATGTCACAGTGAAGACTAAACGCACTAAACGCAGAAACACAATATGGGAGTAAACATTAACAAGATACAACCTTAGAATCACTTTAAAAAAAGAAGGAGAGAGTAGACAACAAGGAAAGGCTGGGCGATAGCCCTACTGCCACATACGAGGCGAGTCGAAAGAAACAATCAACAACAGTCAGAGACTTTGACTTGGTAGTCCTAAAAGAAGGAATAATGAAAGTAATTAAATAAATACACTAAAAGAGGCAAGAAATGAACAAACACAAGTAGTAACAATTAGTATCGCTAAGAAACATGTCATCGAACTAGTAAGACTAAAAAAGTAAAAATAGAATGGGTTAGGTGTGGGGTATATGAGCTTTAAAAATCGATTAGGTGGTATAGGCGTCATGGGCCTACCCACACGTCTAAGATATTCTACGGAAGAGGAAAAGTATGAAAGATTATGCTTGACGTGCGGCCAATAGCGACACACCATTAAGATTAAGAAATGCAGGTGAAAAAAGGTGCAACAGGCGGCAACTATGGCCTGCTCCAGATGTAGAAATGCAATAGCCGAAGCCAGAGATCGCGAGAAGAGAACAATCAGAAAGGGGATCAAGTATCTAGTAAGGCGAGTTTTGCAAATTAGTGAATGTGATAATACTATGCGAGCTGGGATTAGACAGTTTTTAGAAATTATAGAAATACTGACGCATCGTTGCTGAATAGGCCAAACCTATTCGAATTCAAGTTGAAATGTATGTTTATGAATACCTAACCATTCTGTTTTTTTAGATTCTGATGCTCTAGCATTGACGTCATATTTTCGGTGGTCCTCTGGGTGACCTGTTGTAGTTGGGTTTCTTGTGAATGGGCAGCTTGTACATTTTTCTGCTTTGATCCTACCTCTTAGCTTCAGCATTCCATATATGAAGATCTTTTTGTATTAGTTTATACGTCATTAGAGCGAATATAAGGATTTATGTATTTATCACTCTTTAAACGGAGATCGATCCTGTTTTTTTTTAAACGAAAGATAGCTTGTTTCTTTTCCAGCCGTCTAACACTTACTGTGCTTAACGTTCATCTAGCAAATATCCGTCCTTGACCTTAATTCTTATGTAATTTAATTTGAATAAAATTAGCTTGGGAAGCAGCGAAGCGCGGTGTATTGTCCGATTGCACCATGAACCTCACGTTGTTTATTTATTGCATAAGCAAGTACTAATTACCACGTATACTTATTTTAGAATTTATTTAAACGAGAAGGTAAGCGCTAAAAATTAAGCTTGAATTAATTGTATATTGTATATTATTGCATTACCGCAAGTAACGTTGCAAAGTGCAATACAATTTCTTGTTATAAGTGCGAAAATAGTTCAAAAAGCCTTAAAAGACAACTTTAACGTCATAAAACACATGCATCGTTGCGAATAAAGTAAATTAAGAAATACGTATTTGTGGTCCTCTACTCGACTTAATCTAAATATATTTTATTCGATGCTTCAATATCATGGAAAAAGGATTCCCTTGACTGGCCATCTTGATCACTTGATCTAAACGCTTAGAAAATCAATTTTATTTACTTCGAATTGACATTTCAGGACTTAAATGTTCGAAATATTTCTATTGAAGGTATCTTCCTTATTTGAATAAATAATTTATAGCCTTATATATTTTTTATTCGATGGAAAGCACATCTTTTTTTTATTATGCTCATTTGTTTGTGAGACAGTCAAACTTAATTTTGTTAACTGGAACTCACAATTGGCTGACGAACTTTAGGAGAGTTGTAAAAGAGAGTTAAAAGTTAGAAGTGTTTTAAACGTGAAACCGCCCCATGTAAGGAGTGAACTAGCACAATGCAAAAAATGCCAATGTTATGGACATACACAGAACTATTGCATTCGCCCCCATTGTTATGTCTATAACGACTATAAAACGCGAAATGAGCCTTCTGTGAAGGACAACGCCCTGATTATGACAGGGGATGCTTAGTGTAGAACCAATAACTATCAATAACTCACAAAAACCACGTCAGACAGAGAAATAGCCAACAAATATAAACTCATAAAAGATTAAACGTAAAAGAAGTACGGAACTGCCCTATCCCTATCTGTGGGAAATTTCATAGCAAGATCTATCGTTCATTGCAATAGAACCGTTTGCATAAACGACTAAATGATTGTAAATCTCCGGGAGATTTCCATAGTCACGCTCATTAACATTTCTGAATGTCGTTCTTAAGAACATACATTTTACGAACTAGCTAAATTACGAACCGAGCTTGATTTCGTAAACTAATAATAAGAGCTCGCAAACTGGTTTGGGCCACGAGTATATTTCCTTCAATTAGTTACTTCAAAACGTTACTTGTGTGCAAATTAATAAGAAGTGATGCTGGTGCGGTCTCAATCAGCATGGCGTCTACAACAGAACTGGTCACCGATTCCGCAAAGGACTTACGGGAAGCCCCTGAGAAGGCATTTAAAGAACTGACCGTAAGGCAAAAGCTAACATATATCAAGGAATCAATAACCATAGAACCAGTCCTTTGCTTATATCTCATCGGTATTGTGCTCTACAGCCCTGCCGTGAGCAACCTGCAGATGGAGATGGCTTGCAAGGGTAACGCCGGTTTCAACGACACCATTTGCAGCGCAATTGTCACCGCTACCCATGCCGAACAAAATTTTACAGAACAAAATAGCGAGGTGCAATCCTACATAAGCGACATGATATCCTGGTGCGTTCCCATCCAGTGCATGGTGCCCGTGTTGCTGCTATTATTCGTGGGCACCTACAGCGACCAACATGAGGTTAGAAAGCCTTTCCTTCTGTTACCCATCTTGGGAGAAGTTGTTGGAGCAACCTGCAGCATAATATGTGCCCTGTTTATGGAAACTTGGCCTGTGGAAGCTATAGGCATTGCTTCATTCATGCCCGCGTTCTTTGGGGGCCCCTCGCTGATCTCCATGGTAGCCTTTGCTTACATAGCTGATATTACCACAGAGGAAACGCGCACCATGCGAATGGCAATGTTGCAGATGTGTATCTACATCTGCGCTCCCTTCGCGCTGCCCTTTAGTGGAATGCTCTTCGACGCCATAGGTTACGTTCCTTCCCTGCTGGTGCCGCTCATGCTCTTTGTTGTCGCACTTCTCTACGGGATGTTTGTCGTCAAAGAGCCGAAAGAGCCAAAAAAGGCAACGGGCAAGTGCGCCATGATCAAAGACATTGGCAATCCTCAGCACGCCATTGATACGCTTTTGCTCATCAAGAAGATGGAGCGGAGTCAACGCCTTAACATTATATTCATTGTGGTTATTGTTTATATTATTGCCACTGTTGGAGGTAAGTTTTGTAAAATTAGTAATTAATGACGTGGCAGAGCTGGGAAAATTACTTAAAGAAAACTAATTAATTACTAATTATCAATTACCACCCAATGAAGTAATTTAATTACCAGAGATTTCAATTAGTAATTCAATTACCAATTACTTAGTAATTGTAATTGTACAACATCAATTACTTTCAATAGTAATTATTGTCGTATAGTTGTATTTAGTAGAACATTCTTGCAAGTTGCAACTATCATTAGTGGCGTGTCGATTCGTAATCGTAATCTAACAATGCTTAATTTTTATGGTTGGCCTACATACTTTATCACTTTTGAAGGTTTTTTAATAATTAAATCTTGTAGCTACATGCAGCGTTCACCAAAACCAAAAGTTTTTAGTTTGATTTGATGTAAGTAAGGTGTAAGTTAATAAATAAAGCCAAGGATAACAATTATACAGGGTGTTCCAAAAAGAATGGGACACCGATTGGTCATAGATTCCTTAGGTTGTAATAAACCGATTAAACCTAATATTCCTTAGTACGAAGTTTCATCAGTAAGAAGGTAGAAGGACTTGGAAGTTCAATTTTAATTTTATTACTCTTATATTAATTTCCACATGGGTTATCACTGAAGTTGAGCTTTTTAACACAAAATTTGTGACGGGCTCGGGCCTCGGCAACTAAACCCACATTAAATGTGGGCCAAAGCAAATAAACTACATGAGGGATAAAAAGAAACTTCCAGTGCCGAGGGGTACATTGTTTTTTTAAATCGAGAATTTGCGAAATTACAACATTTTAACCAACTTTTGTGGGTTATGTTGACGTCGGTTGACATTTACCTATCGCCCAGCCGCCTCAAAATGTCGTAAAACAATGTATTAATTCCTTGCTGATTTCTCGTATTTTAACATATCATATATGTATTTTAATGACGATTTCGACGTTCTTCGCTACCGATTTTTTTTTGAATATGAAGAAACGTCAAATTTAATTTTGGCTAGATTTTGTAATGGTATTAAAAAAAGAACACTCTGAATATGTTATAAAAGTGATTTTTCCATGATCTTGTAAAATTATCCACTCGCTTTGCATCGTTCGCTCGTAATTTAAATGTTGAAAAACTCTCAATTTTCTTAACTTGTAGAACAATCTACTATTAAATACGCATAGCATGAGGTTGAATGACGAAAATATGTAACTTACCTAAGTATACAGGGTGCAACATCGGATTTCTTTTTTCTTTTGACAGCAAAATTCTATTTAGATTTTGTAAAGAACACTACATGGTGATCCAACTGGCGCAACTTGAGCATTGTTGGTTGGCTCAGTTCGAAAATACTTTTTTATCCCTTTATACGAAAGTGACATTTTCTGTGGCCTGTTAGGGGTTTCCCTCCTTAGTAATACAAATAGCTATAAAAAATGTCTTGAGTAACTTCTGAAATGTTAAAACAAAATATCAAATTGGTGTTGATCAGGGACTGTTGAAAGTTGACAGGTGACTGATAAACCTAGTTGAAAACGGCTGATTAAAATAAGAATTCGTACATCAGATACAAAAACAAAATAGATTTGCTGAAGCACGTAACAATGAGGTCATTTTGACATTCAAAAGACCTTTATACCATGTGTTCAAAAAGAAATTACATAAGGATTGGCTCTGGAAAATAAAACTAATGTCGACAGCAAGCTTAAGAGACAGCAATCTTTAGAATTGTCAATCACGATATCAGCGTATATTATAAACTTGCAATAGCAACAACAGTGATGACAGTTGATGAATTTTAAAGTTTGCTGTGGACATTACTTTTATATTCCATGGCCGACCCTTTTGTAATTTTTTTTTAAGACACCGTATAAGAATAAGAAATACGTATTTCATAATATTATTGTCAACGCTCGACAAATAAATGGCTCAGGTTGCTTTTATATTTTTACTTCAAATGTCATTATATTTCATTATAAATACAAGGTATATATTCGATTTTTTAATTTTTTAAATACAATTACGGCCACATGCATATTCTCCTTGCTTTTGCAATGGTCCTAGTTGCCTACCGCAATCTGTATAAACCATTGTATAAACGGTGTAATACTAACCTTTGTATAATCGCAGTTATTAACATCACACCCTTGAAAAACGTGACAGATATACTAAAACAATATTAAAACCAAATAAATGAATTCAAAATTTAACAAGTAAACACAAAATTATGATTCTCCTGTTTACTTTTTATATTATTTTATATATCTTTACTCATGGTATAGTCAGGAATAATATAATAAGTAGTACGCTTATTATCGATGGTTTTTTGATGAATATTATGAGTTATAATCTCAAAGCTGAAAATACGAGTCCAAAGGACGAGTTGTATTATTGAGATGATAACGAAATGATATTCTTAAAAAATTATAGATTATTAGCGTACTACGAATTATATGTAGGAAGAGAATATAATGATTTAAAATACTTATACGAGTATACCAGAGAGAACGCACTGTCATTATATTATGTGAGTATCAATGCTGATGATCAATGTTTGCTCCAAACACAGTTTTTGTTGCTTTTTATGCTTAAGACGCACGGCCTAACCTAAAAAATCTAATGACGTTTCTAAATTAGTTCATCTGACACGTGAAGCAAAACAAAGTTAGCTCGTACCAAATCGAAAATCGTGAGTCGCTATATTGTCAGTATGGTAGAAGGTCCTATTGGCCAATGGCCTAAATTTAAGAGATGATGATTGGCTCAAAATTCAAGGCATTATATTCTCGCTATAATCCGCTAGCATTCATGTTTATGTACAATACCTACTCCGCATACGCATTCTGCATTAATTAACAAGTTGCGCGAGTGCAACATTTTCTGTCAAAATCTAAAGGTTTTATTAAGAGTATTTAAATGAATTGAAAAGAGTACATTGACAGCTGTTTTATAAAAAGGAAGAGTAAAGAGGATATTATTCAGAAAAGAGTATAATACTCTAAAAAAGAATATGTCTGGTCACCCTAAACAAGAACAATTACTTAAAATATTAAATTTTTACCTGAACTTGACTCAATAGGTAGTTGTTGTTTATACAGAAATTAACACATGTCTCCTATTCGCAGGCTTTCATTTCAATATTTGGAATTATAAAACATAACCTCAAAATCATACCAAATATTTTCAGTATATAATGTCGCACTGTATCTCGTCTTTTTTTAATTTATAAATTGTGCTGTTCGAGATATTTAACACAAGGCGAACAACATTGGAGGGTAAAACTGTTGGTTTGCCGTTTCTAATATTGTCTAATATTCATCAAAATTAATTGCTGCTCGTTATACCACATGTCCGATGGTTTCCTTTTATTTTCAGTTTTCTGCTCAACTAAGTTAGGTTTTATTACCCTTATCTCCATAATTTACACAAAAAGTATAATCTGACAGATTAGAAACGTCAAATTTTAGTACTTATTTACTATACACGTGGGATAAGACCATCGTTAATATATGTGTGTGTAAATTACAAACGAGTGCGTAGCACGAGTTATGTAAGCACACAACATATTAATGATACATTATCGCGCGTCATGTATTGTACAAAATTTTATCTACAACTGCCTAAAATTGAGAAAAGTGCATTAAGAGAAATGTCAGATCTGTCATCAAAAATATTTTAGTAGGCAAATGTCATTATGTCATTTATTTGAAACTATTTCAGATAGGTAATGAAGCCATTACACCGCTCATTTAGGTAATGAAACTATTACATAACTGAGTGGTGTAATGAGCTTCATTATATAACGGATATAGTGTCAAATGAGTGACGTAATGAGTTACTTATCCCACTGGAGTAGATAAAGTTATTTAAATACTTTAGAGTACCTAATTTCATTACACAAAAGTAATTGAGTAATTGAATGTAGTAATAAATTACCTTCAAAAGTAATTAGCAAGTACTTTTTAATAAAAATGGCAATTCCTAATTACAATTTCTGCATTTTGAAAAGTAATTAAATTCCAAGGCAAATAAACAAAGAGGAATTTAATTAGTAATTTAATTACAAAGTAATTAATTACTGCCCAGCTCTGTGACGCGGTCTATGTAGCGTTTTATGTCCATAGGCGAAGAGGCTGTCCTCTTCTATTTTACCCAGCATGCGTATGGTTGGAACTACACGCACTTTACCTATTTTCTTGCTGCCTGGACGGTGCTGGCTTCTATAGGTAAGTTAAGAAATTGAAAAGATGCCTCTGAACTCGTAATGACGATTGTCAAAATGCTTCTTAGAAGATGGCACTATGTTGATAGTCGTACATAAGAATTCGGTGCCAACGATTTCGCGCCGCCAAGTCGGCGCGAAACAATTAGCTGTATTAATATTCTCTTCTAATTATATGGATGCATAAGTACTAGAGATTAAAAAAACGTCCTCAAAATAGGTTTTCGAATATGATAAATTTTTTCCTATTGGCTACCTATTCGAGCTCGATTCAGTTATGTGATATTTCGTATTTTACTATGGGATAGGTATTATGCTTATTCAACACTCGGAATAAATCCTACTAATACCAACGTTATTTAACAGTACACACTTAAGGTTTTAAAATCGTTGATCTCTTTGTAAGTTTGTTCGCTATCTCCTCCGAAAATACTGGGCCGATTAAATTATATGATAGTTTAAAATTTTGGTAATTGTTACACTTAGATCGTAGGCCGGTTTTTATTTTCAAAAAAGTACGAAAAAAAAGTTGTAAATAAATCGTGTAATTAGCGAAACCTTAATGTTCATATACCATTATAGCAGCAGCTTATTCAACGAAGCATCGTCGGTCAGTGGTAGAATGCTTGCTTGCCACGCGGGCGGCCAGGGTTCGATTCCCGGCCGGTGCATCCTTTTTTTATATTAACGAATCTCTCTTAAATAAGCAATCCGAAGCGTAGTTCGGGTGATTCACTAGTTGCAGATATTATCTTTGAGACTATAATATTATAAGTATTTAGTATTTAGCAAATGTATTCTTTGTTTTTTGTTATACGTGTGTCCCAAAAGTCTGGAATAAATTCAGTATTTTCTAACATGTACGTTTCCGGCTAAAATCCACGGATCCGTCGATTTTTATTTTTATTTGAGCATTTTGTAAATAAAATGCATACATACAGGGTATGAGGTATGGCGTTATCGATGTTTTTTTTTAAAATGAAAACCCCCTTTTTTATTACGGAATCTGAAAGATCGCATCAATTTACTTACGTTAAGGTGATTTTTGAGTATAGATCAGATGATCAAAAATTAAGAAAAAATTTGAAAATTGCAAAATACTAAGTTTAGTAATTTTTAAAACAACTAAATTAAATGTACAAATTGTGCACCGTTGTCTGCCTGACAGTAACTAAGACGACCGATATGTTTTTTGTTGATTGCTGTCATTGATAAAAGCGTAAAATCACACTTCTGAAAATCAAATTTAGTATTTTGCAAATTTAATTTTTTTTCTTAATTTTTGGTAATGTGACCTATATCCAAAAATTACCTTGCCGTAAGTAAAAAGATGCGTTCTTTCAGATTCCGTAATAAAAAAAGAGGGTTTCCTTTAAAAAAAACCTCGATAACGCCATACCTCATACATGGGACACCCTGTATGTATGCATTTTATTTAATAAAATGCTCAAATAAAAATAAAAATGGACGGGTCCGAGGATTTTAGCCGGAAACGTACATGTTAGGAAATACTGAATTTATTCCAGACTTTTGGGGCACACGGTATAAATATATTTGTTTCGTGTGTAAAGGGGCCTCTAGGTGAGTCGACTAGTACATTTTCAAAGTATTGTCAAAATAATTATTAATATTGTTTTAGATAAATGCGTAAATATACTAGACGACTAATCTAGCGACTGTTGTTTTATTTTATAAAAGTAGAAACATGATAAAAATAACAAAAAAAAAACGAATAATAAAGAGAAAGAGGCCTTAATTTTATAATACGATAATTTTTTCTAGACACGATATTTTGTACGATAACCCTGGCCTGGAGCACCATTCAACGACCGGCACTAAGATCGTTAAGAGGCGTTGGTGGTTATTTCCGCGGCGCCGATTCAGTTGACCGAGCGTCTAAATTGTAGAAAGTTGTGAAGCTGTATGTTTGGCCATGGTGCCACATGGAGCTGAGCCTTTCTAAATGTAACCTCATATTTTCTTCAGATGATCGGGTAAAGTCCTACACACTGTGTATGTGTTTTAATGGAATATGAAAGAATAGGTAATTGATTATCAGTACTAAAATGTTATTTTACGGTGCTATTAAAGTTATTTGTTCTTCAAAGCTCAAATTTTCTATATAAGGTTGCAGAATATCAATATTTTTTTATAACCAACCTTGCTTTTTTAAACACGCTTCATTTTTTAAGAGCCGCACTGCAAGGAGTAGCACAACATACTACACGATAATGCACAGCATGAAATTTTATTGATGTTGAGAATTAGATAGTGAAGTTTACTTCACGGTGAATTTTAGAGGTAACACGCACATTACACATAGTATAGTAATATTAAATTGTGTAACGGTCTAGTTGGTGTCACCTTGACATTTAATAATCACCTTGGTAGTTAATCATTATTGTGCTATGAATAAAAATAAACTGCATTTCTTATATTGTAACAATTAGGTTAAGACGAATTGTGTATTTAAAACTTGCAAGGAATATTTCGCGCGCTCGAATAGTGAAGTTTAAGCCAGCGGAGTACTGATCCCGTGTGCTATTATTAGAACTGCATGCCATGGAGTGTCGTAACGGTTTGGTGCAACTTGGCGCGTTGAAATCAGCTTGCCAATAAGGGAGTTGTGCGTGTCGCCGGAAACAAAAGGGACGCTACGCGAAGTATTATAAGTGCCAGTTTGGAGAAGCATCCTCGAGGTACAGCAGTTCATAGCCTGAAGCTGCTATTGCAGCTGCCATTGGAGCTTCAAGGAGCCAGGCGACTTTGCTAACGCTAGAAGCCTGTGAGACCAACTACCAAAGTCTCAGAATTGAACTCTTCGTTATCATGCAACAAGGTAAAGGCAAGTTAAATTATCATAGATAAAACACACGCTTGAATGCCCGGAACGTGAAACTGGGAGTTGGACCATAATAGCGATTCACGAAGGAATTGCAGCAAATTACGCAATAGCCTCAACGAGGGTACTGCTGATTCAGAGAGTCAGAACAAGCTGCGTGTATCATTCCGTTGACCAGTTGCGTCAGCTGGGTTCAAGCTACTGTGGTCAGGGCCGCATTAAGTGAATTTGAGTGCGAAATTTAAGCATTGCATGTGTAGCACTTATATATTACCATTGTGTATTATTGAGCAAAATGAATTACATCTATAGCTCATTTGCACTCACCCACCCATTTACAGACACTTCGTAGGAATTTCCCTTTAACTGTATATTTATTTATGTGCAATAGTTCTTCAAAATTCATGTGCACAATGAAAAACACTCACCTACTATATCACATTTAGGACATTGCAACAACAAACTTTTTTCTCATAATTATTGTAATCTTAACGCTAAACTTTAATTTTTTCAATATACAACTGTTGCTACTAATAAACGTACATTATTAAAAAATATAAAAATAACAATTATTCCAAGTTTTTTACATCAACCACTTGCACTAGAACAAGCTACTAATCATAAGCTCGTAGTAGGATATAAAAAAGTAAAAAATAAATTAGCAGCAGCACAGTGAATAGAATCAGTACTGCTTTCCGTCCACGAAGTTGGGTTCAGCAGTTGCTGCATTGGCCAGCTCCAGGGCTTGACGTTCTGCAGCAAGCTGAGCATGCTCCTCAGCAATCTTTTGGAACAAGTTGTAGTGCTTCACCTTGGCATTGTGCACAGCCACAGAGTCTGAGGGCACTATTACGACGTTGGGTGCAGACTGATGGGAGTTAGCAATGGCAGCAAACTGCGCCAAGTGTCGTTGTTTGGCTGCTGCCACGATGGGAGAGTCAGCGGGAAGTGGATCAGCACCCTTGTTCAGCACAGGATGGAATCCGTTCTTGTCGGCGACGTAGTCCACGGTGCGGATTTGATGGCGGGGGTCCACGTAGGAGAATGAACCTGCAACGATAATAAAACCTTAGTTGAGGGGTTCTATGGTTCCCTGTACATCGTATAAGTAATGGTTGAACAAATGGCCACGAAGACGATGGATGAAAAGGTTAGAGACTCTATAACAACTTAAGGCATTGGTGTGGATGACGACACAATCAAGAGGTACTGTGGTGAGAAAAAATGTACAGGACATAGGTACTTTCAGTTGTGCACTGAACACAATCTTTTTATTGCTAACAGACTCTTTAGATTCTACACTAGATGATTTTACATCTGGAAATCATCTATAAATAATAGAGTCAACTACAAGCTAGTGTAAACGTAACTCGGTGCAGACATAAACTCCGATCATCAAGCATTGGTTCACGAAAATTAGAAAAAAGAGATCAGATATGAAGACCCAAACGGGGCCAACACTTAAAAAAATGAAAACAATTGGTAGGACTGAACCAAGGGATGTCTATTTAAAAAAAAACAGTTAAAAATGCTATAACCAACATCCACAACGCAAAGTATACAGAAAATACAAAATAGGCAAGAATGAATACTGACAGGAATAGTAGACCTCATGAAAGAAACAAGAAATACTAAACAACCATTTTCAACATATTCGATAAGCGCATCTGGAAGACATGTCAGAAAAAGTAACTAGATAAAGGAATTTTAAAAGAGCTCTCTCAAAGTTCCCAGCGGTAATAATATCGCAATAGTCCTACACTCCACTTGTGATCCTGCATTAGTTACATAGATTTTCTACAATACGTATAAGATTGTGATTAAAGAGAGAATATCGAAGGATAGGTGCTATACCACGTACCTAGATACATACGAAGGCACCGGTAATGTATATTTGTCGGTTATATGGCGCTTTCCGAGGCTTTCACGACCATTGCCATTAAGTAACAAACGACTTCCAAGATTGGACCGTGTCATTATTGAAGTCGAAGAACTCAACGTTTGCCCACTTTCGTAAGAGGGTGTAAACCACGCCAGAGGCGAAACTCTTCTATCCCTTCCCCTGCAAAAGAGTTTCGCCTCTGGCGTGGTTTACACGTTGAGTTACCGTGGTCTTTTGCATTTCCTCCTGATGAAGATCCTCACGAAAGCGGGCGAAACGTTGAGTTCTTCGACCTCAATAATGACACGGTCCAATCCCGGAAGTCGTTTGTTACTTATATCGTGCTACTTGTGCTAAAAGTTTTGTTACAGTCTATACTAAAACTGGCATGTACAATATTTTGCAATGTGTAATATGATGGCAAACATCTTTATTGCGACAAATGGTAAAGCAGTAAAGCATCATACGAATGAATTGTATTCTAACAACTGTAACCGCTATTCAGAAAAATAGTAAATAACTATTGCATAATAAGAAATAGTCTTCTCAAAGAAAAGAAAAAATGCTGAAGGTATTTAATTATAAAATAATTTCAAATTTAGTTCAAATACGAAATTGTTGATAAAGTGCTAAGCTACGTAAAAATTGGCATATGTAGTCTACCAATGACAGATTTATTTGTAAAATCTCTTTTAATTTTTAGGTATAACTTTGAGGGGTTAAAATTAGCATCGCTTATAAATGTATCTATTAGAACCTTTTTCAGGATAAAAATTTGATTATAAGAAAATATGTACTGGAGCATAGTCTATTTAAAAACTTTTTTAGTTCTTTCAGTTTCTTGATAAAACCTATATTTTTTATGTAAAAAATGAAATACATTATGGTGCACGACACAGTTATTCAGTAAAGTCTTTGCGTGATATTTTTTTTACAAAAACTATTACCAGTTCCATGTAACCATTTTATGAAGAGCATGAAATGTTCTTAAATAATTTCTTGTAGTAAGTGGGAAGTTAAACATTCAAATTTTAAGTTAACGTTTAGATTCGAAACCCACAGCTTTCAAGTGATTAGTATTAAAGTTGGAATATTCAGGGTACGAATTCGGAATTCGTTAGATAGGTGTTTTGGAATTTCATCATTGGAACTCCAAGTTTTAGCCTTATAATTTTATTTGTAGCTAGATTTATAGTAGTAAGTGAGAATGTTTAGGGTTCACGAAACATTCAGATTAAAATTCGATCAGGAGCAGTATTGCTTGTAGTAGGTAGGAAGCTGAAATTAATTCCAAGTTGTAAACCTATAATTCGGTCGGTAGTTATATTTCTTGTAGTAAATGGGAAATTGTTGTTGCCCGTTGATTTCCCATTTAGCATTAGAAAATATTGAATTTACAGTTGTCAGTGTACAATTTCAAAATTCTGATTTCGAACTTAAGAATGAATTCCAAGTTGTAGATCTATAATTATTCGATCGGTAGCTATATTTCTTGTAATAAGTGGAAAGGTGAACGTTTACATTCAAAATTCACAGTTCCAAATGGCAATTTCCAGTTTAGAATAAGAATGTAGTAAATTTAAAATTCAAAATTCCTAATCAAATCTTCAAGATTGGAATTTCAGGTTTGAGACTTCTAATTCGATCTGTATCTAAATGTCTAGCAGTGAGTGGGAAGGTGAGCAGTCAGATTCAAAATTTTGAGTTTTCACGTAATGAATTCCAAATTAGAGTTATGAATTATTACATTGAGAATTTTCACTATACAAATTCAAGAGTTTGAGATCGAATTTCAGAATTTTAAGAATGGATTTTAAGTTGTTGAATTGCAATTCGATGGGTAGATTTCTCGGAGTATGTGAGAGGTTGAACACTTCGAGTCAAAAATCACAGGCTCCAAGTGACGGTTGCTATTTTATAATGGTATGTATTAAATTTATAATATTCAGCGTCGAAACTCGAAATTCCAAATTAGGTATTTTGGAATTTTAATTTTAACGTTGAAACTCCAAGTTTAGACTTATAGCTAGATTTGGACCTAGGTATGGAATTTTTACCGTTCAAATTCGGGATTTCGAATTCGAATTTCAAAATTTCAGAATGGATTTTAAGTTGCAGACGCGTAATTCGATCAGCAGCTATATTCCTTGTATTAAGTGGGGAGGTGATTATTCAGACTCAACATTTACAGCTTCGAACTGATGATTTCCAATTTAAAGTTATGAAGTCTTTAATTTAGATTTTTAGGGTAAAATTTGACATTTTAAAGTAGAATGTTAGAATTATGAATTAAAACTCCAAGTTTTAGACTTTAGAATCGATTAATAACTAAATTTCTAGTAGTAAGTGGCAAGATAAACATTCAGATTAGAAATTTAGAGCTTCTAACTGATGTCTTCTAATTTAGGATTATAAAGCGTTAGTTTAGAACACACTCAGCGCACAACTTCGAAATTTCAAGTTAGATATTTTGGAATTTTTAACACTAGAACTCCAAGTTTTAGACATAATTGGATGTCTAGCTAGATTTCTAATAATTTCTAAAATATTGAATTTAGAATTCTCAGTGTACAATTTCCAAATTCCAATTTCGAATTTAAGAATGAATTCCAAATTGTAGATCTATAATTTGATCGGTAGCTATATTTCTTGTAATAAGTGGAAAGGTAAGCGTTTACATTAAAAATTCACAGTTCAAATGGTAATTTCCAGTTTAGAATAAGAATGCAGTAGATTTAGAATTCTAAATTTACAATCAAAACTTCAAAATTGGGATTTTAAGTCTTAGACCTCTAATTCCATCTGTATCTAAATGTATAGCAGTGTGTGGGAAAGTGAGCAGTCAGATTCAAAACTTACAGTTTCCACGTGGTGAATTCCAAATTATAGTTATGAATTATTACATTTAGAATTGTCTCCGAACGAATTCAACATTTCGAGTTCGAATCTCAGAATTTTAAGAACTAATTTTAAGGTTTGGACTTCGATCGGTAGATTTCTTGGAGTATGTGGAAGGTTGAAAATTTCGATTCAAAATTCACAATTTCCAAGTGATGGTTTACAATTTAGAATGATTAAATATTAAATTTTCAAACATTAAAATTTCAGAATTTTAAAAATCGATTGTAGATGTAAAATTCGATCGGTAGTTATATTTATTGTAGTAAGTAGGTAGTTGAAGACTCAGAACATCATAGTTTCCTAGTGATTATTTCCACTTTAAATTTATGAAGCAATGTCGAATTCGATCTTATTTTGCTGGTGGCCCTTCGCAGAACGAATCATTGCAACACTTGTATAGTTAGAGAAAACGCGCAGTAGCTTATTTTAGTTCAGCCTGTTAGTTTTACCTCATTGTGGGCTTTGTACACGTATAATAAAATCAAATCCCAATTTATTAAATTTAGAATTCGAAATTTCAAGTTATAACTTCATAATTTTAGGTTGGAATTCCAAGTTTTAGACTTAGAATTCAATTTGTAGATAGTTTTCTAACAGTAAGTGGGAAGGTGAAAATAATCGGATTAAAATTTACAATTTTTAAGTCATGATTTCTTGTTTGGAATCATGAGGTATTAAGTTTAAAATTGTTAGCATTAATATGTTAAGATTGCAATTCAAATTTTTAGAGTTATAATTCGATTTGTATCTAGATTTCCAGTGGTGAGTGGGAAGGTGAACATTTATATTCACAACTCTCAGCTTCCAAGTCATACTTTGCAAGTGATGATTTCCAATTTAAAATTAGGTATTCAGTATTGATTTTTTATTGTGCAATTTCGAAATTCCGTGTTAAAATTTCAGAATTTTATGAATGTATGTATGTATGTATTATCGATAACCTCATTTTACCTTGCGGTGTGGAGGCTGGTGCTTTATGCGCTTGCATCTGGCGGTACAATGCTCAACTTGCCTCGGATGCGGGATACAAAGTTGGAGCTCGCCTTTTGTGCTTGCGCGGAAACCATTGTGTGAAATGTGTGTCATGGTGATGGGTTGACCTTGTTACTCTATATTTTAGGTCTGTGGTTCTGAGTAGAGCACAGTTAATTTGATGCCCAACTGTGAATGGTCTCACCGAGCCTGATTCCAATTGCCAAGGCTGCGGAAAAATTCCGGCCCCCACGGGTTTTGAACCGAGGACTTGCTTAATGCAAGCCTAGAGTCTACCCAACTGCGCTACGCAGCTTCTTCTGTAGACTTATAATTAGATTGGTAGCTAGATCTTTAGTAGCGAGTGGGAAGAAAAAGAATAAATAAAACTTTACATTCAATACAACAAAGTAAGCCTACCTTTATTCTTTGATTAGGTGTATGTGTAATTATTTTTTCGTACACGTTATAGCACCAAACATGCAAACAGTTGGGTAATTTTTTTCTTATATTTTCCTTCTATATCTTCTAACAACAAGGATATCACCTGGCGCATGATTAATCAGTAATTATATAATTGTGATGAGCCGTCCCTTTTGAAGGTCGATGATTTTAACAGCTTTAGAAATTCCATGCAAGCAGGTTTTTAACCACGCTGTTTCCCGGATACAGAAATTCAAATGATTACAGTTGCGTTTTTGGTTTTGTAGATTTTTCATACGTCTTATTGTATTCAGTAGGATATAATCAATTCACCACTAAGTTACCACAGCTATCAAACTAACACAAAATAGAAGTACAACTGTATTCTCGCCATCTTGAACTTAGATTTCAACGTTCGTTTAAATAATAATAATAATCATCGTCATCACCATCATAACTATTCTATTCCGGTTTGTTGCAGGACTTGTTGTCGGGGTATCGATCCTAACCAAGGTCTTCCACATGGACGATATATTAATCATAGCAGTAAGCCTGGCAGACAAGGTGGCAGCTAATGTAGTCTTCATAACAGTCAAGAGTGCTCTTGGCCTTTACATAGGTAAATCAAAAGCCAATAACGAGTTGTTAAATATTCCAGACTAAAATTTCAGGAGTGGTAGTCGGCATCCTCCAAGACGTGGCCGGCGGAACACTCCGCTCACTAGCCACGAAATGCGTGTCGGAGGAGGACATCGGCAAAATGCAGTCCTTGCTCTCGATTGTGGACGCGATTGGTTTTGCAATCGCCGCGCAGATCTATCACCAGGGGATTTATGCGTACACTCGAGATACGTATGTGCAGGCTTTTCTCTATCCCGGCACCGTCTTGTACTCACTGGGAATTGTAATTCTGCTGTAAGGTGGCCGGTATGCAAGATGACACGTTATTAATGATACAGTTTTAGGTGGAAGCACTTCCAGCAGAAGCGCCAGATGGGAAAAGTGGATGTAGATGGAGCGGAACCAAAAAACGAAAAATCTATTTCGCAACCGTAAACATTAGCGCAAGATTTACTTAATTTAGGAATTGATTAATATAATTTAACGTGAATAGTGCCAATGCCGTTTTAAATATAAAGGGTTGCCTATCTGATAAATTAATAAGTCGCAACTAGTATCGTTTGACAACATTTTATAAGTGTACATATGCGCCGTAACTTCAAGAAGTTTTGAGTAAAAGCTATGTAGGGCACGTTATTGGCTGAGTTGTTATCAGTTAAACGTACGATGTCCAGGATTTTGCTTCATAAATAAAGGGTTTTTAAATAGTTCAACGCTATCAGTAACAGTAATCCAGCAATCTGGCGAAGTGTTGTCAATTCTAATCATCGTTAGATATGGGTTATCTTATGTGCAAAAGTAAACGCCAAATATAACATTTGGAAATCTTTAACTTTACTAAGAGGTAAATGTAACGTGCTTGTATAACCAAATTTAAAAAAATGGAAGAAACCCGAGCCAACAGTGGCAAAGTTCAATTAAGGAAATATGGCAATATTAGTGCAAACCATAACCATCAAGACAAATGTGTGAAGTATGGTGAAAATAAGGAAGAGGTCGACACCGAAAGCACTCCTATGGAATTATTCATGGAAAACGAATCAGTTCGACTTGCATTTCAGGAAGAAATGCGCCAACTCAGAGAAGGAAATTCCAGTCTCAGGGAAGCCCTCGAAATATGCGGAACTGTCGAGGGGCACACGAACACGATGGAGGAAACGCGAACCAACCGTGGCAAATCTGCATTAGGAAAATATACCAATACTAGTACAAACCTTAACCAACAGGACACATGTGTAAAATATGGTGAAAATAAGGCAGAGGTCGATGCCGAAAGCAACCCCATGGAACCGTACATAAGAAACGAAGAAAGTTCTATTATCAGGAAAGACCGCAAAAAATTCAGAAAATTCGAGAAACAGGTGCAGACGATAGAAGAAACTCGAATTAACAGTGGCAAAGTCGTATTAGGAAAACACACCAATATTAGTGCAAACTTGAACCAACAATACAGATGTGTGGAATATGGCGAAAGCAAGGAAGAGGCCGATGCCGAAAGCTACCCCATGGAACTATATATACGAAGTCAACCAGTTCGACACCCACTTGAAAAAGAAATGCGTCAGCTCCGGCAAGAAAATTTGAGTATACGGGCAGACGTCGAAACATTAAAAAATATTGAAGGCCAGATGAAACTTATGAAAGAAACGCTTTCTCTGCTACGCCAGGATGTTGATGATATGAAGAAATCGTCGGCATCGTCTCGTACCAGGACATTATTTGCGATATTCTTTTGTGTTACAATTTTTTTTGCCCGATTTTCTCTTTGTGCGGGTTGCCCGTAATTGAAGTTTCCATAATAGGGCCTAATTTTCGAATAGTCTCTTCTGCGGAGACAGAATAAAAAGGGGAAAGTTACTAACACGTGTAGATTGAATGACATTCGATTCATCGAAAAGCAGCATCTGGCAACATCTTAATAAATTTTAATTGTCATTTGGAATGTTGTATCGATATAAAGCAAGATCTAATGTATGTACACACTAGCCTCAGGAAGTTGTAGAAAACAAATTTGCAACAAAACCTTCCAATATACTAACCAACAAATGTTTTTAGTGTTTCTTTTACTGCTTTCGTCCTGACACCCTACACCACATTTATAATAATTAGAATTATCATAGACTGTTTGCAGATGTTATTCAATCAGATACTAGTCGCTTGATTTATGACGAGTAGGTTACGACGTTCGGTGTGGTACAAGCACATGATAAGGCCAAGCGATAAAGTCAAAGCCTGATAAACTAAAATGAGCTCAAATTCTACATTTATTTATCAATATGGCCAACTGCAGCACACAGTACTCTTGCAAATTCCCTCTATACCAACAAAAAATACACGCTTTGAAACACGAATACCTGATAAGCACCTGTTTGATTCCAAACATTACACAATGGAAATCCTTTTTAAAAAACAACCTCGACATTTAAGTCAAACTCGTTTGATTAAGATAACTTTTGAATGCCAGTTCAAGGAACGAGTTTCTAAGTACACATTTCTTTGATATCTAAAATCGGAGGTGTGGGCTTCCTTGTGGAAGATATAATTTAATTAACTGCCGGTTCAAGTGTTCGTTTGGCTGTACAGTACGTCGAGAATCACCGATAAACAAAAAAAATAGGCCATTTCTAACTTGTTTTAAAAAGGTTTCCAAGTTTTAGATTTATAATTTCATTTGTAGCTAAATTTCCAATTGTAATAAATATTTAAACTCAAAAACGCAATTTGGAGTCAGAATTTTAACATTGCGATTTTAAGTTCTAGACATAATTAACTCTATAGCAAAATGTTCCTGACGACTGTGTTAATTACTTCCGATATGTGTTATTTTAGTATTCACCATTGATTCAATTTATCTCCAATTCAAAATAACCACCGATATGAATTACCACCACAGGGATTCACTACCAATTGTTGCAGCAAATTTTTAAACGTTGCCAACGAACTAAAATACCACCGAACGGAAATACTACCAATGCACTTTAATTGCAACGTAACAGATTGTCTAAGCGATAGACGTTGTTTACACTTACTCATAAGCTACAGCCCCCGGCTACAACTGTTTAACAAAATCCTTACAAACTGCAGCTAGGTTGAGCGTTCAATTTTTTGCTGGTGGCAGACCTGTGTTTCCCGACCAAAATACGCAAAGCTGGTATTAGTTATAATTAGTTAAGAATTCAAATTTATGTATGAGTTAAAACATACTAATGACATTTTATTACGGTTTAATCAATAATTTGGTTACAAAATATGAGGTGTTTCAAAGATTAGTAACATCAGTTACTGCTGCCAAATGATCCGTTGCGGTTGGAGGTGTTTTCAGTGGGTAATAAATCCAGGTAGTGGTAGATTACGTCGGTGGTAGTTCTATTTGGATGTAAATCCACATCGGTGGTAATCTAAGTCGTTGGTAATTCACATCGGTTGTAGTTCACGTCGGTGGTAATTTTAGTAGTATCGAAATTCACATCTGTCGTAGTTTGCATTCACCGCAATATTTAGCTTTTAAGTGTGCGTGTTGTTAGTTATTTAGTAAGAATAAGCAAAATATACCAATTTTATTATTATTTGATCGATAAATGTCTTACAAAGCATTTTTCATTATTAGAGTAAATATCTCCGGTTGGTTTATCATATGTCATATTGAATACATGCTGGTAGTGAAATATGGCTAGTTCCAACATCAAATTTAATAAAAATTTATTGAAGCATAGAGATATTGATAAATCAATTAAAAGGTCATGTTTCAGCAGATACTACAATTTAAACCATGTGAAAGAAGTACCATTCACATTGCGCGAATTGTGTGCAAGTCGTCTTGTTCGAAGATTAGCAAAAAAAGTTAAAATGTTGTTTAATAAAGCACTAATAGTAAATTGCCATAGTAATTAGATATGTTCTATATATTATAGTTAACTAATTATAGTTAATGCATAATGTGTACTTAAATACTACTTATGTAGATGTTCTTAAAAACTATACATAAGTTACACTAATCCAATTTTAAGCAATAGTCCCAACACTTAAATTGTAAATTTTAATAATAAATTGATTGAGATACAGAACGAACAGTAACTTTTATTATATTTTTTTAAAATATTGTTGTTCTTCAACTATTTCATAGAGACTTTTACAAATATCAATGCAATTTCAAAATATTAATTAAGGCTTGCGTCGTGGTGTCCTATTAAATTTCTGTAGCATTTATTTTCATACTGCATTGCTTTCTTACCATTACACAGGTGAAAGTACTGTTTGGCGTAACTCGAATTGAAGGTCAACCCCGACTGCAGCTGCATGGCAAGTAAGTGGATCGATATAATTTTCACAATGACTTTTTCAGTTTCATCTCGATTGCGATGGGACTTCAATCCCTTGTCAGTTATTCTTATTTTTGTACTTAAAAGCAAGAGCCAACCTGTATTTTTATACGTATTTTCTTGTGTATTAGGTTCAAGCGGTTTATTTAATATAATCGAAAGTTTGCAAAGCCAACCATGTACTCCCATCTGAGTGCATTCTAAAGCTTGGTTTTTCAGATTTGTCAAAGAAGAAGACAGTCGGGGCTCGCCTAAAGTTGCAGGCGGACTTCCCTGTGACTCATTGTGTTAAGTCTATAAAACGAGTTAAATAGACGAGAAGCCTGCAGCAAATCATTGCTGCACACAACTTTAAAGTGCAGCGAATGAGCGTTTGTGAGTACGCGTGTATCCTTTACAATATATCACTACTTATTGTCAAATTGTCAATAGGTACGTTCGTCTTTTTCTTTTATAATAATACTATTTTTACCCCTTTTATTCCTTCTCGCTAGGCATGGACGTTGTATTTATCGAATCTTTCGCCCAATTCAGCTTCCACCTTTTTTTTCAAATCGCGAGCAAACTGCAGTAAATTGTGTCGTGAAGCAATTTATCTCTCCATATTTTCTGTTTAGTCAAGTTTTCAAATCTTGGATTATTGTTTTTTCCATTGTGCTTTCCCGGTTTCTTATCGTTCGTTTTCCTGATTATAGGTATTGGTGCTGCCTTCTATCATTATGTCAGTTGGCGTGACACCAATTATATAGGCTGAGGTAATCGCGATTGTCAGTTTTATCTGTGTTGTAACAGAGTGTATCAGTGTCTGTACTTTCCCACTTTTGCTATTTGGATCCAAATGGGTGCTCCGTATAGCAATAGGGAGTGTCCTACTGAGCATACGACTTTTTTGAAGATTTCAATTCTTCTACTTTTGGCATAAGTCTATAGTTTTTTCTCTTTTCCGGGTGACGCAGTTTATATGTGCTTTCATCGTCAGATTTGTGTAGAAGATGACCAAGTATCGTATATGAGATATATTTTGCTACTTCTTTTTCTTTTTCCTATGTCTATTTCTATATTTGCCAGAATTCATTCGCACTTTAATGGTGAATACTTCTTTTCTTTCTGATTGTTTTAGTCATTCTCTACCGGACCCTTGAAGCAGGTTTACCCATTTGGTTGCCACGATAATTGCTATGTCATTAGAGTACATAGCAGTTCTTATCTTCAGACATTTCCTCCCGGATGTATCGTAGTACACCCCGAAGCAGGAAGCCAAGTATTGACCCTTGCGATATTCCGCACGTCATTATCCTATTGCTGTTATCCAACTACTTGAAAATATTTAAGTGAAGTATATTTACTTAGGTTACTTCTCTCCACTTCTTTAATTATTCCTTTCCGTCAAGCAACACGGAATGCAATTTTTAAATGTTTATTATGATGAGCAAGAAAAACTTCGAGTGTTGACATGTACATGCGTTCTCGGATATCTTCAATTTTGTCCGTTATTCAATGCAAGGGTTTGTCTTGCCTAACCTAAAGCTGTATTGATGTTTGTTGGTATAATCCTTTTTTTTTCTTCTGTTTCTGTAAGCAGTGTACCTTGTACAAGTCTTTCCGGTATTCTTTTCGACTGAGTCTCGAAGGCAGATCAACCTATACTTTTTGTTACAATTTTATACTTTTGCTTTCTACCCCTTTTGCTACCAAGGCAATCAGTTTGTATCTTTTCAGTATACTTTTGTAGATCCATCTTCTCTCCTGTATAGGGTTCTGAGTATTTGCTTGAGGCGATTCCTTATTGTTTTTTTTCCATTTTCTATGGTTCTCGTCTCGAACTTGCTGGGTATTTAAGTTTTCTGTCAGTGCAAAATGAAATATTGATGACAACTGACTTTTCTTCTTCACGCATATTTCATCTAGTGATCTTGCTGCTAATGACTTCCGAGCACATTGTTACGTTATTGAAGCATTCATGTTCGTTTTTAATAAATATAGTTTTTAATTGAACATTCTGCTATTGTAACCATCAGCTCAATTTCACTTTTTGAACGTTTTCAAACAGGTGATTTAGCATATAAGTTGCCCCAACTGTATATCAGATTCCTCGCCAACTATATTGGGAGAGTACATAATAACAATAATAGAAATTAAGAGAATTTGGGAACTCACCACTGTCACAAAAGTACCCATTGTGGTGTCAGTCGAAGGAGTAGTATCCAACCATTTTATCAAAAAAATGCACACATTAAATCTACGTGACAATTTAAAACATTACGGGCCGGTTGCAGAAAGCAATGTTAAGTCTGGTGTTAGCTAACATCGCGTCAAAGTGAACAAAAACGAATCAAATCTCAAATGCTTATGGTAACTAATACATTAGTAAACAAAATTTGATGCGATTTTGTTCACTTTGACGCGATGTTAGCTAACACCAGACTTAACATCGCTTTCTGCAACCGGCCCTACATCTTAAAGGCTACTATTCTCCAAACGTGCTATAGAGTCAAAGAATTTTTTACCCCTCTGGGTTAGAATGAATTGTGTTTTCAGAAGGAGAAAAGTGCGATAGTGCAAAGTATCGTGGAATACAAAACGTTGACAACCAGAATAATAATATATTGGTGACACGCAAGTACATATATTGTTATAAGAAAATCGTGTTATTATACTTGCAAATAAATAATCAGCATGTATCCCAGGTAAATATTTGGTTAACGATGAGTCAAATGACTTGTATCTGCAGATATTATCTATTTTAGTTAAGACATATGCAACTAAATAAGAATAGGTTTGTATAAAAATTATGTTTTGATAGGCAATTGATGCGTTTTTAACTTTATTTTCAGGGTATTGTATTGCTCGTTATCTATTGCTTAACTTTATATGCAAACGTTCTTAAAGGTTTTATTTTATTGACATTTGTTTGCCTTAGTTTCATATTTACGCTTAACTTGTTTTTTTTAAATTTGGTTCTTTGTGTAAATATATGATGCTAGATGGTTGAAACATTTGCATGGTATTGAGCAGTTCTGTTTCTTTAAACAATTGTCCCATAGTAACAAGTTTTTCAAAAATAGTTTTAATGATTATTTTTTGAGTGACTTTTACGAGCTTAATAAAATTTTCGAATGCGACAGCCCCAGAAGCGTATACCATACTGTAACGTTAGCCCCCGTCAAATTTACTTAAGGCACAAATAGTATGGTAAAAATTGGAATGGTGCTAATTTACGTAACAATCTTCATATACATCCCCATAGCGTTCGAATTTTCGATAACGCGATTTTAACCGCTATGCGCGGACGTAGAGTAAACCGATACATCACGCAGTTTTCTTTCTAACCCCTTCTAGAAATGAACCTATAAAAAGGTAGGCAAAGGGTATAAAAGAAGAATCCGCAGCCAGTTAAAGAAACATGAGACTTGAACCTGAACTTGATCTTGACTAACAGCTCCTTTCCTAGTACCTACCCTAGCTAGTACCGGTGGATTCAGCCCCATCCTGCTAACAATCTCGTTTAATGTCCGCACCAGCTAATTTCCCAGCCCAACGTTACATAACCGCTTCATAACCTTAACCTAGAGTACGGCTTATCAGAATACTAGGAGAAACTCCCAGGCTGCCGGCATAATCCAGATGCCTCGACGCAGGAAAATTAGCTCGCCTGCCGTAAGTCCGAACCGACCGCGAAACCTTCAGCGGTTTCCCGGCGATTCTAGCTGCCAAGGCCGGACTTTGCAAAAAGGTAAAAGTATCCAGTTTATGTTATTCCAAGTGGTCCAAAATTATTCATAAAAGGACGTACCACGTCCAGCCACGACTTATGCACTCGCCGCCGTAAACATTACAGACACCGTAAAACACATTTTCCATTGAATTCGTCCGCCCGTGAACTATAAATAACAAACGCCATCTTTGCCGGCGCAAATATAGTCTGTTTCACATCTGTCGATTCCAGTACGTAAAAGCTACAGATCACCAACGCCCACCGTCTTCGAACATTCTTTGAGAGGATCCAGCAATCGGGCCAACTCAGCGTGCAGTGTGGGTTACCGAACGTCCCAAAATAACCCATCGCCAAACTAATACGCCGAAGAAATGTTATTTTATAATATTTATGTTCATAACATTTTCATTAACTAAGAATGATGTATATACTTAAACACATTATACAATTTATTTCTACATTGTGTTATTCTTGTATTTTATACATTTGAGTAGAACGGATCCTGGGTACCTGAGATTTACCCGAGGCGACCAATTTTGGTCAATTTTAAAGAAGCACCCTTCGCAAGGATTTGAAAGTACATTTTAAAATTGGAGAACCATCCAGGTGCATTACAATACCTTCATATTGTAGTGATGACTCTATGTTGTAACGCTTATGTTATGTTATAATTGACTTAAACCTTACTTTAGTTTATTCTCAATCAATTCTTTTTTAAATTAAATTTTAATTAACCCATTTGCCCTTTTTATAATTATAGATTATCAAGATAATTTGTCTAGTACCCACTAGGTTAAATGGTATATTTCGAAAAAGTATTTGCCATTAATTCCCCTTTTTATTTCAGGTAAATTATGTTAAAATCCTACTGTTTCTTATGCAGCTTCATTCAATTGAATTTTAAATTCTATTTCTTTTCTTTGCCAAATACATTTTAATAATTTTGATATCCATTTTATACTTAAATTCGTCTTTGTAATTTTTAATACTGTATTCCTTTATCCTTATTAATCTTATTTTAAACTCCTGTACCAAGACCATAACAATATACAGCGTGTCCGTGGATTGAGTTCACGTAAGGTGTAAATAATAAAAAATATTCGACTTAGAAGCTGATATTTTAGGATTCGCTACTGCCTGTTCTCAAACCAAGATTTTGAGAAAATTAATCAAACTAATTAATATACAGGGTGTTTTTCGAATCGATTTTTAAAAAATGGCCAAGAGTAAGAGTAAACTATCTGTATTAGAAGAGATAACGAAAAAAAGTATTAAGAAAATTTGTTTAGAATTAAGAGAGATGGTAGAGTATCAATTTTCAGACAAATCGACCTACTTTGATTTTTTTAAATATTTATAGGCTCTAATAGGTTAGGGATCATGGGGGGTAAAAAAGACAAGGGAGTCCAAAACGGCTCAACACATAAAAGAAACGCTGGAGGTCACTGGTTCCACCTACCTCATGATGAGTGAATGGAAAAAGATAGAAGCAGCTTATGTCTAGGAATGGACATATATGAGTACTCGCATGGTAACACTGTCAACCATTTCTTTTTACTTCCTTTTACAATAAAGAAAGTATTGGATTCACCCCAAATATTCGAAATTGAGTTTTCAACAGATCTTCACATTTTAGAGTCCCCTGAACCCAAAAAGAATGTTTTTGTTCATTGGTCTGTCTGTTTGTGTGTGTGTGTCTATCTGTGTGTGTGTGTCTGTCTCTGTGTGTGTGTCTGTCTGTGTGTGTGTGTCTGTCTGTGTGTCTGGCTGTGTGTGTGTGTCTGTCTGTGTGTCTGTCTGTCTGTGTGTGTGTCTGTCTGTCTGTGTGTGTGCCTGCAAACAAAATATCTTAAAAATGAAAAGAGGTATAACGTTGAAACTTCATATATAAGTTTTGTGTACTAGTTAGATGCGACAGCAAGCTTTTGAAGAAAATCACATAACCGGAAGTAGGTGTTTACTCTTGTAATTTTTCAGTTTTTTTTCGATTTTTTCAAAAACGGCTCTAACGATTTTTTCAAACTTCACATTTTTATTACATTTTGAATATGTATTGATGTGAGATAGGTGATTTTCCAGTTGAGTACTTATAAAATGGGTTTCTTTTGTTTTTTTTTTAAATTTTGTTCATTAACTCCTATTTTAAAACACCCGCTATATTATTACATTTTTGAATTCAGATTGAAATTTTAGAGCAAATTTGTCGCTTCAACTAACGCTCTATTTTTGCGGAATTTGTAATTTTTGATAAATTAATGCTTACAAATTTAAAATCAAATTTTTGGCTAATTATAAGATAACTACTGTAAAAGGAAGTTGTATGCGTGTATCACACCAGATTTTTTAAAGTTCAGAACCATATAGCTTTCTGATTGTTTCTTTGCATATAGCGTGAAAACAAAATTAGAAATAAGGACGACGTCATTGTTACATAATCGCACAATGACACAAGTTTCAGCTGGGCGAGTCTACCATATTCACTTGAAGAAGTACTCCTAGTGTATGCTGTTATGTATGTTACGCCACTGGACCGTATCGTTGTTCCATCTTCTGTCCAATCCCGGGATCAATTTCTTATATAATGATAATAGCCGTGAGAGCCTTCGCAATAATCAATGAAAAAGCACAAGACAGTGGAAGGCGATAAAGGCGGCAATAATTAAATGTGATTTAGCTAATAAGTAAAAGTTCAAGGCCACTTCAATTTCCCCAACTTGGGGCGGGCTGCTGTAGGGACCTTGCATCCCTCTTCAATCAAGAACAGAAATTATAGAATGGGAGAGAGAAATGAAGGGTTGATAATAGAAGAGAGGCCAGGAGAGGTGGAGAAGTACTGCCCCGGAATTCGCCTCAGAGAAGGTACTCTGTTGACTTGGGAAAACCGCCTAAAAACCTGAATCAGAGCAGACGGCCACGGGAATCGAAACCGCAACCTGTCGAATGCTAAGCAAGATTTAATTAACACGCATTCTTACCTTTTATAGTGCCTGATCCATCGCTAATTTCGGAGTGCGTCCTGTCGATATGGCCTGGAAACCGACCAGCGGCGTAGCCAAAAGCATACGGCTTCGGGGGACCTTCGGGTTCTGGTGTGGTCGACGTGGACAAAATGTGGACCACGTCACACAGAACCAACGGGGTAAAAGCGAGGAATATTAGCTGAAAAACATATAAAAATTACATAGGAGCTTGTAAATGTTTATGTTTCTAACGTTAAGGGTAAAGTACATACGTTAAACCCGACCTCTAATTCTGAGTACGTTATAGTAGTTACATCAGAAGAGACAGTTCACAGCCGTAGAAACGCTGAAGTGAACATAATTTTGCAAAAAGACCATACAAAAGCAAGTACCTATAAAAATCGCATTTGGCTGTCATTTCCGGCGCGCGAGGTAAAAAAACGTAAAAGCTAGTGTCACACTCCACATAGCGTGGACAGTCAAGTAAAATACGTAGTTACATCATACTGGCTTTTCATAGCACATAATGTTAAAACTGTAACTAACCTAACAATCACTAACAATGTAGCACCTGTTTATATTATAACGCCAGCTGCGGTTTTTGTACTTTTTATTTTAGCCCGTTTTTGTCACTGCAACGTTTTACAACTCTAAACTATCTCTTGTGATATAGATTAGTCACTAATCCGATGTTTGAAATACAATTCATGACCTAACGTCATAAGAGTACACTTTAAAGCTTACAAACAAAGAAAGTAGTACGCTCAGAACGAAGATATATGAGTTGCTTATAAATCCAAAAATTAGGATATTTCAAGGAGCGTTGCCTGCTTTCTGTTTACATTTCGGCCTTTTGCTTTGCTTTATTCGTATAGTATTAAAAACAGAATTTGACTACAGCTAGTTTCCCAGCTACACGATATGTTTTGTTCGTATGTTACAATATTAGCAAAATTTATTTTTAATGTTTGCAAAAATTAAAATAATAAAAGAGACTAGAATAGTTGCTTTTAAAACCAACATTTTGAAATGCAGTTAGGCCTCAGCCTCTTTATAAAGTATTTGGTAAACTTTTTCTCTCCCATTTTTTTAATCTTGACATCATCTCTTCCACCGTCGTTTCTCGTTGGCTTTATGGCCATGAAAAAATAGAGTTTGAGTATTTATGACTTTCTGTTACTATTTGAATATTATTCTAGGCTTTGTGGTTGCCAAAAATATTGCAAAACAGCCCCATATTATTGTTTACAGGCGCTAGTTGATTTTCAACTAGTTATGAAGGGTATCTCCTTTTTAATTATGTAACGATTTGTTAGGAGACCCTGTATGGAACAAATGAAAGACTGACTAGAATATCATATTAAGTAATAAACTTCAATCCTATACTTACTCAATAAATTGGATCAGAAAGTAAATTAACAGAATGAGTAAGTGTCGCCATTTTTTATTCGGTGGTGAATAGCGATGACAGTACATACAACAAAAAATAAACAAAGGTATGTAATTTGCAAATCTAATACAAGATAATAATACAATCAGCTTCTTCAGTACTTCAGTTTTATTCTGGCGGTGTATGTTATGCTAATGTTTACGTCAACAACTTCTATTTTGTGTTATTACGTTATTCCACACCTACTTAAAATAATTGTGTCACAATAGATCCCTCATTATTTTTCTGATTTGAAATGATTTCAAACTTTTGAGAAACAGGCGCTGTAGAATTTGCTATTACCCTGTAGCTTCACGTAAGGTATGAGTTTCGCTGTCGCACTTAGCAACAACGTTATTTATTTAACAACTTGTTCTGTTTCATGTACTACGCTATTTAAAAACTACGTAGCAAAGTAGAACATCATTAAAACAAATATAATCTCGTCTAAGTGCCTTAAAACTCGTTTACCCTTTTGTAGGGTTTTCCTTGTCATAAAATATGAAACTGAAAATAGAGCTATTTAAACGTTTTTAAATCTAGTTACATTTTCTCTATTCCTATAAAACTAATTAAAATTTGAAAAACTGAATTTTGTTTAAACTGCGTTTATCTCGTTAAAACTACCTATATTTTTTCAACATATTTTAGCCTAGTTAAAATGGTATTAAATCAATATCAAGTTTCAAACCTCTGCAAACGACTTTTAATCGCAACAATGAGATTTTACACTTTCCATCTCGTTAAAGCGACTTTTATGCTTCTTAAATCCAGTTGAAGTTTCATTTATAAAAGCTGTAAATTTAAATCAAGTGTAAATTTTTTGCTTATACTTGCTTTAGTATTCACCAATCAGTATTAAACCAACTCTAAATCGTAACGATTACATTTTAACTCTTTAACTGTGTTAAAACGACCTCCAATATTGTGCAATCGAGTTTAAATTTTATTCATACAACTTTCAGTGCCGGCTATACTTGCTTTAATATCGTTAGAATACTATTAACCTCGTTAAAATGCGACAGTCACTATAAAAACGGCTTTAATAGTAACGATTACATTTTAAAATTGTAATTTCGTTAAAACGACTTGCAAATTCGTTAAATCGAGAGTAGATTTCGTTAATATAATTTTTAATGCCCCTTATACTTACATCAATATTGTAAAGATTCTCTAAAATCTTGTTAAAATTTATCAATCACTTTCAATTGAGACTATTACGTTTTAATCAAGTCAAATCGAGTCCAAAGTTTCTTTATGCAGCTCTTAATGCCCTTTATACTTTAAAATCTTTAATATCAAGTACGCCTTTAAATGGAGTCAGTTAGTATTAAAGTGACGATTACATTGTAACTATTTAACTTTGTTAAAACGACTTTATATATTATTAATTCGTGGGTAAATTTTATGCATACCGCTTTCAATATGGCCTACAATTACTTTAATATCGATACAATACTGTTAAATGTGTTATAAATTTGAAATCACTATTAGAGCAACACTTAATGGTAACGATTACATTTTAGCCGTTTAATATCATTAAAACGACTTTAAATTTCGCACAATTCAGTTTACATTTTATTTATACAGCTTTTAACGGCACTTATACTTACTTTAATATTTTTTAACGTATTGTTAATTTTATTGAAAGAGTCCAATCACTACCTATTAAAACAAGTTTTAGTCATAACGATTACATTTTAATCTTTTAAATTCGTGAAAACGATTTTCAGTCTCGTTAAATTGAGTTTGAATAGCATTAATACAACGTTGAATATCGTTAAAGTTCTATTGAGCTGGTTAAAATACATTAATCATTTCTAGAACGGATTTTAATCGTAATGATTGCATTTTAATCTTTTAACTTCGTTAAAACGACCTTTAATCTCGTTAAATCCTATATCAATTCCATTCATACCGCTTTAAATGTCGACTGTCCCTACTTTAATATGGTTAACCTTCTGATAACCTTGTGAAAACTTGTCAACTATTTCAGAACTACTTTTTATCGTAAAGATTAAATTTCAATATTGAACTCCGTTAAGAGGACTTTCAATCGCCTAAAATTTAGTATAAAGTTCAATTATACAGCTTTTAATGCCGCTTATATTTTCTTCAATGTTGTTATAATTTTGTTAGCCTCGTTAAACTTCCCCATTCTCTATTAATGCGATGTTTAATGGTGGCGATAACCTTTTTAAATTCAAATTTTGTCAATATGACCTTCAATCTCGGTAAATCGTAAATTTTGTTCATACAACTTTTGATGCCGCTTATACATATTCTAATATCGTAAAATTTCTAAACCCTACTAGAATTCATCAATTACTTTTGAAACTGCTTTTAATCGTAACTATGACATTGTAACCTTTTAACTTCATTAAAGCGATTTTCAGTTTCATTAAATCGATTCCAAAGTGTATTTATACAGCTTTTAGTGCCGTTTAAACTTACTTTAACATCGTTAAACAATTTTTGGATCTGTTAAAATTAATCAATCGCTATTAAAACGACTTTTAATCCTAACAGCTACATTTAAACATTTTAATTTTGTTAAAACAATTTTTAATCTCCTAAAATCGAGTGTAAATTTCATGCATACAACTTTTGATGCCGGCGCTTATACTTACTCTAATATCGTTGAAATTCAGTTAACCCTACTACAATTTGTCAACAACTTTTAAAACTGCTTATAATCGTTACGATGACATTGTAACCTTCTAATTTCGATAAAACGACTTTCAATCTCATTAAATCGACTCCAAAGTGTATTTATAATGCTTTTAGTGCCGTTTAAACTTACTTTAACATCGTTAAACAATTTTCTCCTAAAATCGAGTGTAGATTTAATTCCCGCAGTTCTTAAATTCGTTTGTACGTACTTTAATATCGTTAAAATTCTGTTAGAGTTGTTTAAATCCATTAATCACATTTAAAACTGCTATTAGTTGTACCGACTATATTTTAACTCTTTTACTTTATTAAACTGACTTTTTCGTCTCGTCAAATCAACGTTAATAGTAATTAACGTATTAAGAGGGGTAACCCAGTCTTAACATTCGAGCATATTTTACCCACTCGAGCAAGCGCAGCGAAGCAAGAGTGGTAATTTATGTGAGAAATGTTAAGACGGTTTCCCCTCGAAATGCGTTCATTAGTTTATTGTTCATTGAGGCAATAATTTTGAATCAATAATAATTACTAAAAACTGTTAAATCGAAATCGAACTACCATGAATATGTGTGATGTTGCTATAGTGAATGCATGTTAAATGAGTGGATGCATGTTAAATGTATCTTAACATTCAAGGACGCGGGTGGATGCATGTTAAATGAGCGGATGCATGTTAAATGTATCTTAACATTTCAGGACGCGATCATGTTAAACACTATTTAACATTTCAATGAACAATAAAGTCTATTTATACAGCTTTTGATACCATTTATACCTACTTTAATATAGTTCAAGTTTTTTTAGCTTTGGTAAAATTTATCAGTCCTTATTAAAACGACTTTCAATCGTAAAGTGTACATTTTAAAATTTAAATTTCGCCGAAAAGACCTTCTGTTAAAAGCTGTTAAATTTGTTAAAATTCATCAAGCACTTTAAAAACGATTTTTATTCGTAACGATTATATTTTAACCTTTTAAATTCAATAAAGCGACTTTCAATCTCGGCAAGTCGCGTCTATACTTCATTTATACAAGTTTAATGCCGTTTATAGTTACTCTAATATCGTTAAAATGTTGTTATACTCGTTAAAATGTATCAATCACTATTACAGCGGCTTTTAATAGTAACGATTACATTTCAACCTTTATGTTCATTAAAGAGACTATAAATCTCGTTAACTTGATCTTAAAGTTCATTTATATAGCTGTAATGCCGCTTAAACTTACTTTAGTGTCGTTAAAATCCTTTTAGAGTTATTATTATTTTTCATTCACCATTAAAATGACTTTTAATAGTAATGACTACATTTTAAAATTTTGTGTTAAAACAACGTAATTAAAACACTATCAATCTCGTTGAACCTGGTGTAATTTTCCTTCATACAGCTTTAGTGGCACTTCTACTTTCTTTAATATTGTTGAAATTTTAAAACAGCTTTTAATGGTACTGAATACATTTTAACCTTTTAACTTCATAAAAGCGACCTTTAATCTTGACAAGTCGAATCTAAAGTTTATTTATATAGTTATAATGCCGTTTAAAATAACTTTAACATCATTAAAATTTTGCTGACTGTTAAAATTCATGAATTACTGCTACAGCTACTTTAAATTGGTTAAAACGACTTTCAGTGTCGCCAAATCTGGTTTAAATGCATTCATACAAACTTAATGTCCTTTATACCAATTTTAATATCGTAAAAATTTTGTTTGCATCTTGTTTGTATCAGTTATTTCTAGAACGACTTTTTATAATAACGATTACAATTCAATATTTAATTTGGTTAAGCCGACTTTCAATCTCGTCAAATCGGGTTTTAAAGTTTATTTATTAGAATTAGGATTTTAATTTTTTTGCCTATAGTATTCCTGTATATGAAATCTTAGGTTTTTCGCAAATAAATTAGGTTCCTACATAGGGACTGCAATCACATAAATTTTATAGTGCCTATTTTAATAGCGCCTAATTTAGATATAGCAGCCTATAAATGCCTTTTTAGAATTATATTTTAAAATGCAGCATCGCATATTCGTTACTGCAATTTCTCCCACATCGATATTTAGAATCAGTTACGTCACACTATTCTTTGAAATTTGCAAACCCAAACTGTGCACTTTAACAGACAGTGGGCTTACCTCTTGTTGAAGTGTATTAAATAATTTTCGAAAAACTTAGGCGAAGTACTGGGAGATGCAGGTCAAATAATAGTATCAAAATTTTCAAAATCATTTCTGCTAAAGCTCGGATTGCACAAGATGCTATAAGTGGCATCAGTTTTAAATGGAGAAGTTTGATCAATCCCAGATTTGAAATCCTGCCATAAATCTTCGATGAAATATGCACCGACAAGGGACGTCGTGTTATAGCGGAACATTTCGAAAAATATTTAATAGTGCATTGTAATTTCAATTTCAGTTTATAAAATAGTAAATAATAAAGCCTATTTAAGTGCCTATTTTTGATATTTT